>DF244801.1:2843-23612 GCA_000507305.1 Breviolum minutum Mf 1.05b.01 | reverse complement strand
CTTGACAACAACAACAACAACAACAACAACAACAACAACAACAACAACAACAACAACAACAACAACAACAACAACAACAACAACAACAACAACAACCACCACCACCACCACCACCACCACCACCACAACCACAACCACCACCACCACCACCACCACCACAACCTCTACACTGCTTTCTACACTGCTTTCTAACCTGTAACCATGGCGTGAAACCTCAAAAATGAAGCTTGAAACCCGGAAACCCCGCTTACTACCTGCAAGTGTGAGCCATGGGAACCAAATCAAGGCTACTAATAACTAGACGCCGGATATCCCGAAAGCCTAAGGCAACGGTATTTTGATGCCTTGATATTGCAAGCCATGGATACTTTTTCTCACCAGACAACTTTTACACCAGGCACCCTTTACAACTTTTTACAGTAGACAACTTTTATACCAGGCACCTTCTACACCAGACACCTGTTACACCAGACAACCTTTACAACAAACAACAACCTTTACACCAGAAACCTTTTACACCAGACACCTTTTACACCAGATACCTTCTACGCCAGACATTTTTTACAACAAACAACTTTTACATTAGGCGCCCTTCACAACGTTTACACTAGATTCTAATTTTCAAAAGAAACCTTTTACGCCAAACACCCTTTACACCAAACACCTTTTACACCAAACAGCTTTTACAACAAACAACTTTTACACCAGGCGCCCTTTACACCAGAAACCTTTTGCACCACACAGCAGCCATCCTGAGCTGCCACGCTTAGCAGCCATCCAAAACGCAAACACAAAAATAAGCGTAGGTGGTATCCCCAATAGCAAAGAGCATCTTTGAAGTGGATATTAATTACCAATTTTTCTTTGCCCTTGATGTATTGATTATCAATGCAACCTGAAGCAAGCATTGCGGCAAAGTACAAAAGTATGCTTTCAAAGTACAGCGGTATACTTTCAAAGTACAAAAATATACTTTCCGGGTACAAAAGTATACTTTCAAACTACAAAAGTACACTTTCCGAGAAAAAAGAAACCCTCAAAGTACAAAAGTATACTTTCGAAGTACAAAAGTACACTTTCTAATTACAAACAATTATACTTTCAAAGTACAAAAGCATACTTTCAAAGTACAAAAGCATAATTTTCAAGTACAAAACTATACTTTCAAAGTTCAAAAGTATATTTTGGAAGCACACAAAGTATACTTTCAAAGTACAACAGTATACTTTTCCAAGTACAAAAGCACACAACAGTATACTCTGAAATTACAAAAGTATACTTTCAAAGAACAACAGTATACTTTCGAAGTACAACAGTATACTTTCGAAGTACAAAAGTTTATTTTCAAAGTACAAAAGTGCCCTTTCCAAGTACAAAAGTATAGTTTCAAAGTACAACAATATATTTTCGAAGTACAAAAGTATACTTTCAAAGTACAACGGTATACTTTCACAAAAATATACTTTCCGGGTACAAAAGTATACTTTCAAACTACAAAAGTACACTTTCCGACTCAAAAGTAACCCTCAAAGTACAAAAGTACACTTTCAAATTACAAACAAGTATACTTTCAAAGTACAAAAGCATACTTTCAAAGTACAAAAGTATACTTTTCAAGTACAAACTATACTTTCAAAGTTCAAAAGTATATTTTGGAAGCACACAAAGTATACTTTCAAAGAACAACAGTATACTTTTCAAGTACAAAAGCACACAACAGTATACTCTGAAATTACAACAGTATACTTTCAAAGTACAACAGTTTACTTTCGAAGTACAAGAGTTTATTTTCAAAGTACAAAAGTATACTCACAAGAGTGCGCTTTCAAATTGCAAAAGTATACTTTCAAAGTACAACAGTATACTTTCGAAGTACAAAAGTATACTCTGAAATTACAAAAGTATACTTTCAAAGTACAACAGTATACTTTCGAAGGGAAAAAGTACACGTGCAAAGTACAAAAGTATACTTTTCAAAGTACAAAAGTATACTCACAAAGAGTGCGCTTTCAAAGTACAAAAGTATACTTTCAAAGTACAACAGTATACTTTCAAAGTACAAAAGTAAACTTTCGAAGTACAAAAGTATACTTTCAAAGTACAAAAGTGCCCTTTCAAAGTAACCACTGGAACCGGTTCCTGGAACCTCGGAACCCTGGAACCTATCCAAACCTCGGAACCCATCGGAACCAGTTCCCGGAACGGTTCCCGGAACCCGTTTTATTCCTGGAACCGCCGCAGCTCGCCCAGAACACACCGAAACTATATATTGTGCAGAGACCCCCTTAGCATTTTGCTGTTGCAAAAAAACAAACACACAAACACAAAAACACAAACACAATAACACACAAAAAACACAAACACGCAAACACAACACCCCGCAAAAACACAAACACACAAAAACCCGAACACAAACACACAAAAGCACAAACACAAACACACGACCACACAAAAACAAAGAAACAAAACACAACAAGTACACGAACACAAAAACACAAACACAAACACAACAACACAAAAACACAGACACAAAAACACAGAAAAACACAAACGCACAAACAAGCACGCGAAAATACAACCATGCAAAAACACGAACATAAACACAAGAACACAAAAACACAAACACACAAAACCACAAACACGGGCACGCAGCCAAACACAAAAACACAAAAACACAAACGCAAAAAAAACAAAAACATGATGCTAAGTCTCTACCTAACTGTGGCAGCTCGCAAGTTCGCAACTTCCTACAGACCAAATAGTGCACTGTACTACTCCGTACTACGAAGTACTACTCCGTAAAACAAATTATTACAAAGTACTACTCCTTACCACAAGGCACTACTCAAGTACTACAAAGTTCTACAAAGTAGCGCTCCAGTACTGTTCCGTATTAATCTGTAGTACAAAGTACTACTCCAGTACTTCTCTGTACTACAGAGTTATTTCAATACTACTTACTACTCTGTACTACAATGTACTACTCCAGCACCACTCTGTACCACAAAGTACTACTCCGTACTACAGAGTTATTTCAGTACGACTCTGTACTACAAAGTACTACTCCAGTACTACTCCGCCGTACAAAGAACTACTCCGTACTACAAAGTACAACTCTGTCCTACAAAGTACTACTCCGTACTACAAAGTACTACTCCAGTACCACGCTGTACCGCAAAGAACTACTCCAGTAAAAATCTGTACTACAAAGTATTACTCTGTACTACAAAGTACTACTCCGTACTACCAAATACTACTCCAGTACTACTTTGTACTACAAAGTATTGCTCCAGTACTACAAAGTACTACTCCAGTTCTACTTCGTACTACAAAGTACCAGTAGTACCGCACAAGGCGGCGGCGGAAACCCTGAGTATTTTAACATGCTCACTTGCAAATGTGCTTCGCGCTACAGCGGCGTGCAATTTTTCGACATCAGAACTTCAAAAAATGCTCCGAACCCGACGTGCTTTGTACATTTTGACTTGCAAATGCGCTTCCCGCTACAGCGGCGTGCAAATTTCCAACATCAGAACTTCAAAAAAGTGCTCCGAACCCGACGTGTTTTGTACATTTTCACTTGCAAATGTGCTTCGCACTACAGCGGCATGCAATTCTTCGACATCAGAACTTCAAAAAGTGCTTCGGAGCTGATGTGTTTTGTACATTTTCACTTCAAAGCATGCTTTTGGCCACAGCGGCGTGCAATTTTTGATGTCCTCTCTGACCACTTGCCTCCGCACCCGTCGCTTTAACAGGCCTACTTTTCGACTGACCCGACACACTGACCCGACACACGAATCATTGAGAAACACGGCATTTCGCGACTTCTCTAACATTTGGCGCGGATGTATCTTCTTTCTTCTGACTTTCGCGCTATTGCATCTTCTTTCTGCTGACTTGACTACTCTAAAGTGCTTTTCATCTGCTTTTCAACTCTCCATATTGTCGGAAGTTTACTGTTTAAACTTCCTTCGACTATTCCAGTACTACAAAGTACTACTCCGGTACTACTTCGTACAGAAGCTCTTCTCAGCAGCCTTCCTCAGAAGCTCTTCTCAGCAGCCTTCACTCAGCAGCCTTTCTCAACAGCTCTTGTCAGCAGCTCTTCTCAGCAGCTTGTCTCAGCGGCTTTTCTCAGCAGCTCTTCTCAGCAGCCTTTCTTAGCAACTCAGCAGCCTTTCTCAGCAGCTCTCCTCCGCAGCTTTCTAGATAGCAGCTCTTCTCAGCAGCTTTTCCCAGAGCTCTTCTCAGCAGCCATTCTCAGCAGCCTTTCTCAACAGCTTTTCTCAGTTGCCATCCTCAGCTATCATCTTGCTGTGGTCAGGGGTTGGGGGTCAGCTATTACCATCACCTTGCTGTGGCCAAGGGTTGGTGGTCAGCTATGAACCCGTTCTTTGGAAGAACCCTTTTGCAACGCTTTCGGGAAAAATACGCAGGAAAACCGAAACAGATGCCCTTGGAAATTGCTTGTTGATGGTGGTTCTATAGATTCCTACACTTTGCCACGAGCTAAGCCAGGGTTCTTGAGGAGGTAGTCGTGCTTGTCACGCTTCCTGTGGTGGACGAAGAAATCGAGCTGGTTGTCGACAAAGTTGAACTGCTGGAGATCGTGGCAGTCGCCGTGCTACTGCTGGAGATCGTGGCCGTTGCCGTGCTACTAGTGGATGTAGACACTGTGGCAGTTGTACTGCTCGTTGTGGTGGTGCTTTTGTGATCAATCTTGTATAAGAACCAGTTGTAGTTATTATTGGTATTGCTGTAGCCGCTGAAAGAACCCTGGGTTTGACCAGCAAAGAAAACGTCCCCAGTGGAGTCGTCCACCACCACTCCACCTGGCATAATGGGAAAATCATTTTTAGAGGTCCCGAACTGCTCAGTCCAGATCACAGTTCCGGAGCTGTCTACTTGCATCACAGCTGTGTCGTAGTCACCAAAGTTACTGGACCCCAATACGCCTTGAGTCAGCAGTCCTGGATAGATATTCCCATTGCCATCTATGCCTAAAGACCGGGGTCCTTCCGCACTTCCGCTTCCAAGTTGCTTCACCCATTGTTGCTCACCATCTTGGTTGTATTTCATCAAAAAGAGATCATCAGATCCAATTTGGCTCGTTCCCGTGGCTACAACACCATTGGTCTGCCCTGCGATGTAAGCATTGTGGGCTGAGTCCACCACCACGCCATATCCTCGGTCTCGTCCTGTTCCGCCAACTTGAACTGACCAAACCTTTGATCCAGAGCTGCTGGTGCTGCTGACCTTTGGGGTTGAGAATCCCACTCTCCCCACCAAAAAAAACGACTTCCAGGCTGGAGCATGTTTAAAGTCACAAATTGCTGAGCAAAAAAGATGGTTCGTGAACTAGAGTGAATCAAAAACCGTCCTCCCTGACCCCTGCTGGCCTTGATCAAAAAAGGATCGTCATCCTGGCCGCCTGCATGGGTGCCCCCTTCAAAGTTGCCTTGAGTATATCCAGTTGCGTAGATCATATCTACTGAGTCAACAGTGTCCACAGCAAGATCCATCAAATCATCGTACGCAGTGGATCCAAACTGAAGAATCCATTGCTGATCTCCAGTGCTGTTAAACAGACTGATCCAAGCATCATAACCTCCAACAAGATCTTTGTCCGGCCAAGTCCCTTCTGTTTTTCCTCCAACAATCACATTACCAGACGAGTCCAACCCAATGGCAACAGCGTAATCGGAGCCAGTAGTACCGAATTGAATCAACCACACCTTGCTCAAACTGCTGTCCAATTTCAATATGAAGACATCCTCTTTCCCAGCGCTGGTGAACTCATCAAATCCGCCAAAAGACCATCCAGACACGAAAATGTTGTCAGACGAGTCAATTTCCATGGCTTCGGCTGCATCCTGGGATGTTGTGCCAACTTTGTACGTAGCCGATTGTGCACCAGCCAGAGTGTATTTGATTACAACCACATCAGCCGAGCCGTAGGAGGCAGATCCAGCAAAATCACCAGCCTGAGATGCCGCATTCGAGTTACCAGCTACAATCGGGAGCCCATCACTGGCAATGACCACTGCGCTTGGTTCTCCATAAGAATTTACTTCTTGGACAACAACCCCGTCTGACTTTGCCAAGCCTAGCAAGAGTGACCCCAAAATTGCCACATGAACCATCGCAACGGGAGGACAAACTTTCATGTCAACTTCAAATTTTGAGGCATTTTCTTCAGTATCTGGTTTTAACCGCAAAAGTTGGTGTTGTTTGTCGCAAATGTATTGGCCACAGAATGCCCTGCAAAATGCAATGTGAACTTTGTGGCCATGGACCATTAAATTGATAATATGAAAGAATATATTCTCATGCCTTTCTCATTGCAATTTCCCAACATGGGATGTGTCCAAAGGTCTTTAGAGTCAAAAAATGATGGAATCATATGGAATCCAACAAACTTCTTGATGGAATCCTTTGTCAATTGCTGTACAGTAACAAATTCCACCTCAATTCAAGAAGATCAACATTGCTGATCATTTTTGTTCACCACACCGTGAGAATGAATTGATCCACAACCCTCGAGATCGAGTCTATCACAAAAATGCTGCGACTGCAGCAATGCAACACATGAGGCGACATGATGGCCTGGTTGCCTGATCGCCTGCTTTCCTGATCCATTTTGTACAAACAATTGGTTTCACCGACATCAGTGTTGAAAATGTTTCAAGAAAACTGGCAAAATGAGAAACATTGATTTGTAACGTCCTGGTGTCTAAATATCACAGCCCCTCAGTGCGTTTCCTGTTTGCTGCTCGGATATTTGTTTTTTCTACGTTGCGCATGGCCGAGAACGAACATTGGACTAGTCAACTCAGTCAACTCATGCTCAGCTGCACAGCCCAAGGTGAGAGTCAAGTATGCATTGCGTATAAATCCTATCACTTTGCTAAAGGCCAGGCTGGGCCAAAATGCAAAAAGTCATGGCGACTTGTTTTGGGTCCCACCAAGGGCATCACGATAAAAGCACACAATGATAGCGAGCAAAACACAAAAACGAAGCACCACCGCGAAGGGATATGGCTATGGGAAAGTAAGGGGGCACAAGCGCGAAAAAAGGAACACAAAAGTACCAGAATACAACAAGCACCAGGAAAAGAACGAGCATTACCACCAGGCACCAAACGACGCCAGAAAACAAGCACTAGAAAGCAGAAATAAAAACAAAAAAGAAAATCTGAGTTATAATAACCACACAAGAACTTTTTTTTCTTCAAATTATGGTGCTTCAGGATAAAAGTGGTGGTGGGCTGGGATCTCAACGTATGCAATATAGTCCAGTCGGGTCATAAACTCAGTCGCCATAAATTTCACTTGTTCTCGCTTAGAATACTTCTTTGACCTGCTCTTTGGTAACAATTCGAACCACGAGTTGAGCTGGTCAGCTAGTCCCTTCCATCAGCGCTGCGGAGAACTGCCGTTGGGCATCTGGAAAGCCAACATCAAAGTATCTCTTCAGATCTCTTCAGACTGTGCCCAAGAAAAGCTTCGATTCACTTCAAAAACTTCGAAAAACACATCGCAACGAAACTCAGCCTTGCATTCTCAAAATCTGTTCATCGAAGAGGTAGTGAAGTGCGGCTTCTTCATTTTGTAGCACCGCCCATGTCCATTTTTTGGCAACTGTCAAGTCTCAATACAAACAGGGCACGACCTCAACTTCTGAATGTGTCTTCTCACACTGACCTTCAGTTTTTGATTAATGATAAATGATGAATGCAAAACAAATGCATATACAACATGTACTACATGTCAATTACATGTACGTATATGAAACAAACTGTCTACATGTCAACCATATGTCTATGTCAGGTCCCTGAAAGTGGAAAGCGTTTCCGACTGAAAAACTGAATCCGACGGTAAAACCGACTGTAAAACCAGTTTCGTTCAAAGTTTTGCTTTAAAATTCTTTTAAATCCACGTCATAACCACGACTTTAGCCTAGGCCGGAAGAGCAACTTTCAAAAAAAAGGTCTCCCCCTCCGCTATTTTTGGTAGGCTCTCAAAGAATACTCTGGTGATGAGCGTCAAATGCACTCATCACCAGTCCATTAAACGATTTGAAATCTGCCTCACTCGCTTGCACCTCAGAAAATTGTCAATTCACAACATGTTTCAGCCCCATGACAGGGGTCGATGGCTGATGACCACGACAGGACGTGCAAAAAATCATCAAACACAACCCGAAGTGGTGTGAAAAAATTATTCGAAACATTCGCTTTCGCAGCTTGTTTCAGCAACATTGGAACCTTCATGAATCTTCCTCCCCTCCTCACTAGCGCTTTCCTCGTACAGAGAGATTTGGTGTTCCACTCTGGGCTCCCCCAACTAGGTTTGTTTCCTGTGGTCAACTTCAACTCAGCGATGCGTTTTGAGGCATCGTACTTGGAGATCTGCGCAAGTCCAAGCTGCGTCGTCAGAATTACATGCTATGTGAGAAAGGTAACATTTATGTGAGTACGTATCTTAAATGCTACCTTTCTATCAGCTTCCCGTCGCCAACCTCAAGATCTTCAGCCAGCTCCGATGCCGGCGTTGATCTATCTCCCATTCCCTCCCACCTGTGTCCAAATGCCTGGTCCGAAAAAGCGGTCGCAGGCCACAATTTTCCTCGGCGTAGACGTTTTTTCTACCGACTTAGATCCGAGTTCACCTCAAGGACTTCGACCGACTTCCACGAAAGACTTCTAGCAACACCCACACCCAAGTTGCCATTGTGCACATTGACAACTGACACCAAACTCCCAAATCCCCCTTCAAGTTCAGTGGCATTGGATCATTCCAAATGGTGAAGGGCAAGTCCTGCATTGGAAAGGATGGATGAAATAATGAAATATTCGGACTGTGAGGTTGTTTTTGTTGAGATGGTATCACACCCACGCCGCAAGGAAACCGAAGTACCCATCATTTTAAAAGAGACCAGGGCCGTGGACAGCCGCAGTTATTTGCGGCCCAGATTTGTGCATTGAGATCTACTGGACACATCTACTTCAGGTCTTCTAAGAGACATCCAGGATCATCCGGACCATTCTTTCATTTTGATGGATTTCTTCACACTGCCATGCCACATTACCCGTCGGTGCCTTGAAGAACTGAAGATTTCTTCTTCAACTGTGTTTTTGGGACGCAGCACCCATGGGCTCCATGCAAACCAAACAAACCTTTCAAAAGTAGACCCAAAGTTAACCGCAGGAACCTGGGACCCAAAGCCCTGCCCACCCCACCTACCCCGCGATTGTTTCTCCAGAACAGCACCTCACAAATTCACCCCAAACTCCTTCGATTCAAAGAGCATCCGGAAGGCAAACTCTCCGTTGGGTGCTTTGGACTCGATGATCTTCAAGAGCTTTGGATATCTGTTGCGACATGTTGCCATGTCGCCACGGGAGTTGTGGAACTGAATACTTGCAGGGCAAGGTATCTCCAAGGTCTGAGGGTGGCTGTGTGACAGTGTTTCTTGTTTCTTTCACTCAAAGGAGCCATGAACCAATGAATGATTTGGTATCGGTATGAGTATCTAACCTTGTGTTCCACGCCTTCCACCAGGGCCCACCAACCCCAAGGCTTTCAAGGATGAGTCCAGGTGAGCATCATCACCTGCGAAACGAGGAAGCGTGCCAAAACAACAGAATCTAGGTGGATTTAGGGAGAATGTCAGAAATTTCGGCTGCAAAGGACACGCCACCAGCGGCACAGGAGAATAAGAGGGGAATAAAAGGAGCGAACCAGGAGAGAATGAGGCAGGAAGCGGCAGAATAACCAAAATCAGCAGAACACCTGAAAAAAGAATCAGACAATAAGAATACTATGCTGGATATAGGAAGGACGTACTGTAATCAGCAGGGAACATGGATGGAACATGAGTGGAACAAGGGCTGGATCAATGGGTGGAATATCAGGTAGAAGTAGCGCAGAATACCGGTAGAACATGGAATGGAATTCTTGAATCCAATCGTGCCAAATCCTTTGGAAACAAAGATTGGACAGCGTTCAATGGTCATCAAAAACTATCAGAAAAGTACCTCTCCAAGACCATTCTAAAACAATCAAAAACCCAACGGCCACATGCCATCAAACCCCAAGTTTCAAAATCAAACAACACGACAGTACCCCACCATAACCCTGCCCCTTCACTGCGCCGCCCCACCATACCGATGACGGGTGACATCCGCCTTCACCTTTTAACTTCGGCTGGGATATGTCAGACTCAGACTTTTCTTTTTCTTCGTCGGTTAGATTATTAGGAGAAATGTAATTTCAATGGTCAGGTATATTATACAAAAGTGTAAGTGGCGTGTCGTTTCAATGCTTTGCTAAATCGTATTTATTGAAATGCAACATTGCTCATTACAAGTGCCTAGAATATGGTTGGTGAAATTGAATCTCTGTATTTGCTGAAATCATATTTAGTGGTATCTTATTTCAATGGTTGCTAAGAAAAATAATTGGGTCAAATGCAATTTCAATCATCAGTTGGTTTTGGGTCAGCTGCGATTGTGCTTGTTCGTTTGTCCTCTACAATCTTATAATATAGTACATTCTATCTGCTGCATCTATTCCTTCTGCTCTATAGTCTGTATAGTCTCCGTCAATTCTATCGATGCTGTCCCTTCGATCTGTCCTGTTCGTTCTGTCTGATCTATTCTATGTCTTTCCAGGCCCTCAGCCAATCTACCGGGTCAAAGTAAAGAGCCCAACTCTCCAAAACTGCCTATGACATACGCCCGGGCGTAGATGGGTACATGGGAGTTCTACTTTCAACCAAATCTACTCCAACTTCGGTTGACTTCCAGCAACACCTGACGTGTGCCACCTGTGCTTGCTGGGCTCCCTTCAAAAAGTTAACGAGCAAGCAACAAACCATGATTACTTCATCTTACTTCATTCCGTCTCCCACGGGGATCACACAAGGCATCGTGGCATCGCAGCATCGCACCTTCTGCATGGTTTTAGTCGCCTTCGTATCAAACAAGCCAACAGCCTCAGTCTTTGTCAGCACACAGGTGTCATCTCTGTCATCCTCGGAGATTCAATAGAAAGACACCAGAATCATGCAACATGTTAAATGGCGAAGATGGATAGTTATCGTACACTTATCATTGTCATAGTGTCATCCATTTTGGTTTACCTGCAGGATGTATCGCGATTGATGGATTTCCTGTCCAAAAAGACACACGGGCACCTCAGGGGCACAAATTACATTTAGGTATCCGGAAGCCAACCCCACTACGAAAACATCGATCTATGGGAAGAAACTCAAATCGAATTAATGAAACGTTACAGTAATGATATAGAAATGTTGGCAAACCGCAAGTTCCCCTCACAATCATTGAGGTTGATGGATGAAATATGATGAAATCTTGCCCCGAATGTGAAGTCAACATGGTGATGTACATGGGAACAGCAATTGTGCAGAGAATACCTTCACCCCCGAGCACTGCACGTCCGGATCAGTTTCCACCTAGCACCAGGGAAACCATGAAAAAAAGGTAGCATAGCCCATCCATTTCATGTCTACAACATGATGGTATTTCTACCCCTCTCATTGCACACACCTCGGACTGTCACAGTGTCCCAACGAAATTTAAAGACATGTGCCATGGATATTTTCTCTAAATTAGGGGCCCCTAAATTCGGTTGGTCTTTTGCTCAACAAGCCATTTCCGAAAGGTTTGGGGGTGTCCGTCCAGCCCCAATTTGGGTCGACAGACCGCAAACCCACCATGGACCAGTAAGATGTAGTGACCAAACCCTGGTAAGAGCTCCATAAACCTTCCCGAGACCAACCCACCAGCTTGTCTATCGCAGGTTTTACCGCTGACCTCCACGGGCAAAAGCTCCGCATAGAGTAAGGCCTTGTGAAGACCCAAGCCCAAGAATCATGAGAATTTTCAGAGAAGAGAAAGTAGAAAGGTATAGAAAGGTATTCAGATTCGCATGTTCAAGTCAGTGTTTTTTTGATATTGTACCCTGAAGCCTGAAAGTGAAAATTGAGATGCCAGTGTTTCAGAAAGCATCATGTTCAAGTTCGTTTTAGTCAACTTGGGTCCAAGGCCCTCTCGTTTTTGGAAGATGCAAACGTCAAAATTTCAACGGACACATCAGGTTGCATCAACAAACACCAAGAAACAATGAAACACACCCAACTTGACCCATAGACGATTGACACCACCAAAGTGCTGACACCACTTGCTAGGGCCCTCTGCCGCACCCAGCAACAACACAGGCACAGCATAAATGAAGGTCAACCCCCCGATGCCGCCACCTCGTGGCAGGACAAGCTTGGAGCACTAGAATGGGACTCGGGACCCTCTAGTGAAACAGCGTGGGTTTATAAATCCTGGTCACTGGCGGCCCAAATCCTCAAACCGGAGGTCTTCCACCCTAAGCATGTGGTTGTCCCTGTTGGTCTGCATTGTGTGGTCTTCCTTCTAGCATGCCATGTATGCAGCAACGTGAAGTGGTCTTGAACAAGGTGAGTCCATCATCAGCATGAGGTACATCAAGTTTGCGCACCCTTGGCAGAAAAACGGCGGAGAAATAAGTTGCTGAGGGCTCTGGATATCAACTTGGAAGTTGCTGCCATTTCACGGCGTGTCTCTATCGTGAATGCGCATCCATTCTGCCGAAAAGTTCTTCAATGCCATGTTGTATGTTGGCTTGCTGGCGGAAGCTATCATTCGAGGCTTGGGAAGCGTTCTTTTCTTGTGACGCTTGCCGCTTGACTGGCTTCATCGTTTGCGGCTATGGTATGACATGGGTCAGTATCTAACCTGCTAGTGACATGAGTAGGCAGCAGAAGTTTGCACATACCCGACATGCTCCGGTGCTTCGTGCTTCGGGGCTTAAAAGCTCGAACGTGTGAGGCAGCAGCAGCAGCAGGTACTGTAGCTTTTTCCATCTTCTTCCTCACTCCTTATTTCATGATGTCCTGGTCTGGATGCAATTGTCCTGGTGATTGGATTGCTTCCGTCTTGAATGGGCGCACAACCAGCGGGATGTTATTTTTGTATATTTTTGTTTGGTAAATGCATGGAACTGAGCAAACAGCAAAGTGACTGCCCTCTTTGATACGTGTAGGGTAGTATATACTGGTTGTTGAAGGCCTTGAATTTGCATACTGCGAATGCAGCTTGTTCGGACTCCTTCCCTTGCAAGAAGCTGTTACCAGTAGTTCATAGTAGTTCTAGCATCGCTCCCTTTGCAGCTATGACGCATCGAAACCTGGTGTAAGCAGCTTGACTGTCTGAATCTTTCCCATCGGGAAGACTTCGACTACAGAGCATCCGTTGTCAATGTCGGTCACCAGAAAGAAAGAGTCAAAAGGGTCAACACATCCTTTTGAATTCATGTCTGTAAGCCATTGACCATCCCCAACTGCCGTGCCTCCACCGGTGCCAAAAACAAAATAGTCACCAAAGGAAATCACGATGAGTGCAGCTCCTGGAGATATTGCAAAACATTCAACACAATTTACCCAGTAAGCAGGTATGCCCGGGCGTGCGGGTTCCAAACCACCAAAAAGAGACATCTGTGACCATAGTTCATCCACTCCTTAGTTTGGCAGGATCACCTAAAACATAGCGCCTCTCGTCAATGGCTATGCTTGCGGAAGGAGATCGTTCAGCATGGGAGGAGTGAGCTTTTGAAGTCACAAATGTAAAAGATGCTCCTCGATTGAAATCATCTTATTGAAATCACCTAAAGTGGCTCCAGTCCAAAGTATGCAACATATACAAAATTGAATATATTTGCTTTCAATCCAAACATCTTTGTACGACCATCCTTCTCTCTGAACCAAACCCGTTACGTTCTCAACCCAACTGCTCCCTCCTGCAACCAAACATGCTTGGGCCAAGGAGAAGCCACGAAGTTCCACGGGAGGCTGCAAGGGACGTGGGGATTTTTTGAAATCAAACTTCGTAGAAACTTTGTTTCGTACTGCTTAATTTCTGAGACGGGGCTCCAGAAATTCATCGCTCACTTCCAGGTCAAACTTCGTAACTCTAGTTCTTTAGTGTCAAAACCAGTTGAGTTTGGGTGGCTTCGTCATTTCAATGGAATCTGGGTGATTTATCATAAATATCCTGACAGGATGTCATTTCGGTGAGGATTCCCCAAAAAATAGCAACTTGTTTGGCGTTTCCGTTATGGGACATTGCTCTAATTCAACCAAATGTGATTGTTTGTCCTTCCCGACTCGATGTCCAAGAAGATCCTGAGTTGGATGAAGTCCTTCAAAACATGTCATTTGCCGATATTTCAACCAAAAATATTAATATACATATAATATATATATATATATATACATTACGTATATATATATACACGCAGTATATTTGCACCTCATCAAAGTCCTCCGCCTCCGGATTCACCGCCCTGGGCAGGTCATGGACCCTTAGGCCTAAAACTATGGTCGTAAGGAAATTTAATGGAGACAAAAAAAAACAACTTAATTTAATTTNAAACATCTTAATTTAATTTTGGTCGCAAAAATGATGGTATGGTATGGAAAAGGTACATTCTCTCCAAGTGTGGCTATTTGGGATATCTATATTAAATTTATTCAAATTTCAGGAATGACCAGTCGGATTCTCACTCATTTTCGGCAGGGAGGGGCGGGCTGGCAGCTGGTTGCCACGGGTACATAGCATCCACAACCATGCTGCTCCTGGTTACTAGTTCAATTGTAAATAATATCAGTTGTGTCCAAAAATGGCACCTAGCTAGATGACCCATCTGGGTGGAGACATCAACGTTGCCAAGAGCCTATATCTATCTAGGAACATCTCGAGTGTCTGATGTTGCTATCATATTCGCCTTAATTTGTGTATTTCATCTTTGTCTTTCATATACTGTATCCTCCCCGAGTGACACTTCACTTGGACCACACTTCAACTTCTATTGAAGGGTGTACCCCGCAAAACAACAAACACGGACACAAGTACCTAGTAACGCGAAATACCACCAAACACCAACAACGAAGACTAACAAGCGAAACGTAAACATCCTGCACCTTTGCAACAAGCTGTTGTCTTTGACTCACTTCAACGACCTAACAACCGAACAACTCCATACACCTCCACCATATTCCACCATCACTTCATCACTTCCAACTTCCCGCCTCAAAGCTGTCCGCGCGCCCCGTGCCGCGCGTGCCCGCCGCCGCGAGCGGCTCCGGGCCTGACGCGACACGACACCTGCCACGAGACCACCAGCGAAGAGACCTTGGCATGCTTCCGGGTCATCGTTGTGGGATACACATGGTTTATTTATGTTTATTTATACTTGGGTTGTGAGCATTGATCGTATTGGATCTCCATCTTCTTAAAGGCATTGAATAAATTTCGAGTGTATATTCAATAGATACCAGTGGAACTGCTAGGTTTCGCTTCACTCTTATGCCTCTCATGACATTTATGACAGCAAGAAGTAAGTAGAAACTGGAAACACTCAACATCCATGTGCCCAGACCTAGGCCCTGCAAGGAATGCCAATCAGAACGTGTAAGGGTTCAAAATAACATCCAATTAGTCGATAAAACATGCCAAGGGTTCATCCGATTTTTTTCTTTCACATAATTCCAGTTGACTCCTATTTTTGGTCCCAATCCCATATCCCTTTCCAAAGGGTTTATTTGTCGTCTTTGCTCCCACCCCGTTCCTTTGCACCTGAAAAGGTCTTCCCAATATCCGAAAAGGCTCCGATCACCTCAAAAGATAACCAGATATAACCAGAGCAACCCGGGAAATCGCTTCACCGAAAAGAACAACGAAAAAGATGGTCTTGTGCGATGAATTCATGCGGCAACATCTGCGATGGCTCACTGACTCCGCATGAAACATCTTGTTGTGTATCCTTGACCGCAAAGATCCAGTTCAGTCATTTTGAATCAACTCGTGGATATGTGGATGCCTTTGCAGGAATCGACAGGTGCACCCCAAACTCTACTGAACGATGAGACTATAGCACATGAAAGTACCTGCTCACCATGAATGAACAAGGGCCATCTTTCCAAATTGCCCGTATTTTCTCATTCTCTTGCTGAACCCACTCACCCTCAAAGCTTCAAGAATGAATCTGGGCTTGCTTCTGAGATGCAATAATTCCAAGAAACATGTATTTTTGCCTTATCATCCCAACCCCTTCCTTTCCAGCCAGCCTTCTGTATCAATGAGATTAGAGGAGTTCCTTTTCAATTGCCTCTAACGGACTATCTCCAAACCTTCCGACTGAACCATATCCATCTTCCAGTGTCCAAGACACGGCTGCTCCGGTTTTGATCTCGTTGATCTTTGCTTTAACATTCCTCAAAACAAACAGAAGCTTGACGAAGGATAAAATTTTAGAGATGTTCTTTTTTCCTCAATTTTCCCAGATGGATTTTTGGGGGCAAATATATCAACCTCAGCTTTCGGGGTTCGAATGAACGAATTAAGCGGAGACAATCTGACCCACGACAACTGTGAGGATAAGACCGACCTCAAGAAAAATATGTTGAGTTCTTGGTGTTTTGTTTCTACTACGCGAGTTCTTCTAAAAAAGGGTGAGAAACACGTCAAGAAAAAACCCACTGCTTCTGGGCATCGTCGGTTGCGTCACCAATGACCCAGGATGCTTCAAAACCTCAGCGCAAATGAAATCTAGCAAAGATCTGTAATTCTATGATGTGAGATGATGCAACTAATTCTAAAGGGCTTCACATTGTTGTCACCCCAAAAGTACCGGACTCTGACTCTATGAGATCCCAATCCCTCGGCAACTGGTCGCCATCATCATGAACCCGCAAAAAAACATCCTCAAAAAGAAACGATAGCCAACCTCGGATAGCTGGGCATCCAACGATATTCTCTAGGGCATCTTCTCTACCTGTTACCTGCTTTCAGATCAGCATACACCAGGTAAACATGAAACCGCCATAGGTTTAGTTGATTATACTTTGTTGCTTTACAGCTGCATGGCGCGCTATACATGTTGATGAGAGAAAATTTTGCCGGTGGATGGATGTAGTGAAAAATAGAGAAGATGCCGACTGGCGTCCAGTAGTGTCAAGTTTAGTTTTGAGGCCTCAGTTTTGCTTCAAACCGAAAACGGAGAAAACAATCATATCAGCATAGACCCCAAATAGCCAAATAGCATGGAAAGGTATCAGCCATTTCCGCAATTTGTTAAACCGATTCAAAATGTACAAAATCTGAGGGAACATATTCAAATATTCAAAGGCACCATACAAACATAAATAAAATTATAGTATACACTGGTACGCGTCCCATTAACCACCCCCTGACCCCTTGTTCCTGTACATACTTTACACATGCCCAAACCTGTGATAACGTTCGTGTTATATAAAAGTGCTACACAATGGAGTGCTTCGCTACATACTTCACACATGCCCAAACCTGTGATAACCTTCGTGTTGGAAGTGCTATGCAATGGACTGCTTCGGTACATACTTTACACATGTAGAAATCTGTGATAACGTTCCTGTTGGAAGAATGATTGAATGTGGCTATGATATTTTGGGTGGCAGCTAAAAAATGCGATCCCGCTGCCATTAGGTGCTGCTTCACTCCTATTAGCGACTCAACACACGTATTTAAAAAAAACAGATTTTTTAATTCATCGGCATTTTTGTATGCTTAGTTTTCATTGGTTTTTACAATAGATTCAGCCCTGGTGAACAATATGCGGGGGTGGTAAATAGGTCCTGCGCCTATATATTCAAAACATAAATAAGAGTATGAATGAAGAATTCAGTGTCGAGGCAAACAGTGAATAAAAACGTAAGTTAAACGAAAGACTGTGGGTTGAATGCCAACATGTTGATTTAACATTGGTTTAACACTCCTTTACGAATCTAGGTGCTAGCCCACTTCAAGACGAATCAAAATCTAGGAGCCCTCACCCATATACACACATCAGACGACACCTCCGACGACACCCTGTCCTACAGGCCCCCGAAATGAATCCAAAAATCTGGGATCCCCTTGGGGAAGTGGGGGGTGGGGTCAGGTCACCCCATCCTAGCCAATAAAATGGGGCGGTCCAACCTTTTTTATTGATAAAATGGGCGGTCCAACCCCTGACTAGGATGGGTCTCGGCAAAACCTGTGGTCCAACCCCTACCTAGAATGGGTGGGTCCAACCCCTGGCTAGGATGGGTGGGCCCAACCCCCTGGCTAGGATAGGTGGACCCAACCCCATTTTATCCAAAGTTTTTCGGAGGTACCCCACATGATACCCCGACACATTTCCTGGTGGAACCCATTTCATCCAAAGACCTCCTTGTGTGGCCGCAATCAATGTTGAAACAAGTACACGGTCTGCTGATTGAAAATGTACCATCTAAAAAAGAGGCAACCTTTTTCTAACGAAGAAAATGGGATTGAAGGGGCCCCAATGGTGCCTCTGAAACCCAAAATGGGTCCTAAATTGAACCCGGGAACACAAAATAGATCCAACATGAAGGCCACGCAACCCCAATAGAGCCATGCAAACCCCAAAACGAATCCAACATGGAACTTGCAACACTATTTTTTTCGGGTCCAAAATGGCATGACTTTTTGGACGCGAAAACTTCTACTTTGAAACTTCCAAAGTGCAACGGCGAAGTATGCCACTGAAACCCAAAAAGGGGTCCAAAATGTATATGTAGAACCCAATATGGATTCAAATACTAGCCCAGCAACCCAAAATGGAGTCCTGGAAACCCAGTCCAAAACTGTTCTATGTCATGTTCAACTCAATTCCCACGCCCTTCATCTCTTCAAGGGAATCTAAATAAAATGACTTAGATGACTTAGTTTGGAGGTCCAACCCCCTGGCTAGGATGGGTGGGTCCAACCAAAGTTTTTGGGAGGTACCCCACATGATATCCCTACGCATTGCCTGGCGGAACCCATTTCATCCAAAGACCTTCTTAAGTTGAGATAGAGCATCTACTAAGTCACTGGCTTGTCCAGCGGCAAGGCCGCGGTCAAGCTGCAACTGTTCTAACTGGTTCGTGTTCCAGACCTAGAAATTCTATATAGATTTTTGTCTTCGCATAGATACTGGCTTGCAACCGATCCACTAACATGGAGACCAAAAAGTCTAACAATATTGACATCAAGTTGGTAGATCCAAAACAATGTGCGATGATGTCCTGAAGTTTTTTTAGCTGCTGTGAATACATCTTCTCTATGTCAATGGTACGGCTACGGGTCATCAATGGTCAAAACTGACGCGGCGTGGCCGCAATCAATGTTGAAACAAGTACACCGTCTGCTGATTGAAAATGCACCATCTAAAAAGAAGCAACCTTTTTTCAATAAATAAAATGGGGTTGAAGGGGCCCCAATGGTGCCTCTGAAACCCAAAATGGGTCCTAAATTGAACCCGAGAACACAAAATAGATCCAACATGAAGGCCACGAAACCCAAAATGGAGCCCTGCAAACCCCAAAACAAATCCAACATGGAACCTGCGACGCCTATTTTTTTCACGTCCAAAATGGCATGACTTTTGAACGCGAAAACTTCACTTTGAAACTTCCAAAGTGCAACGGCGAAGTATGCCACTGAAACCCAAAAAGGGGTCCAAAACGTATATGTAGAACCCAATATGGATTCAAATACTAGCCCAGCAACCCAAAATGGAGTCCTGGAAACCCAGTCCAAAACTATTCCAACATGGAAAGTACACAACCATTTTTTCGCATCAAAAATGGCAATCCCCCCTGACAACTTATGTCCAAAACTGTTCTATGTCATGTTCAACTCAATTCCCACACCCTTCATCTCAGGCAGCTCTGAATAAAATGACTTGGGTGACTTAGTTTGGAGCAATCCCCGGACAATGACCGGTAATTGGATTTTCAAGAAGGGAACCATCTGGCTAGGATGGGTCAGTCCAACCCTTGGCTAGGATGGGTGGGTCCAACCCCTGGCTAGGATGGGTGGTCCAACCTCCGGCTGAGATGGGCTCAGCCCATTTTGCGTGGGGTCGGGCACCCCCATCCTAGCTTGACCCTAGACACCCCCATCCTAGCCAGGGGTTTCCAAAGGGGATTCTGGGAACCCTCACTTTGTGTACTTGAAGTAAGAACCCCAAAAGCTAAAGCTATTCGCGGAAAAATGCATTTCACATTTCGATTCTTCGAACGCACAACGGGCAACGGCCAATGTCGCCCCCAACTTGCCTTGACCATGGCTTTCCAGGTCCGACGTACATAGTCCGGGTCCACAAACATTGGCGTGGAATCCTCGGTAGCTTTGCGGCTGCAGCTCGTGACTTGTCAACAGTCAACATTCATATATCTTATTGTATATATTGTCGAAGGAAGTTTAAATAGAAACTTCCGACAATATGGAGAGTTGAAAAGCAGATGCAAAGCACAGCAGTAGAGTAGTCAAGTCAGCCGAAAGAAGATACAATAGTGCGAAAGTCAGAAGAAAGAAGATACATCCGCGCTAAATGTTAGAGAAGTCACGAAATGCTGTGTTTTTTCAATGATTCGTGTGTCGGGTCAGTCGAAAAGTAGGCCTGTTAAAGCGGCGGGTGCGGAGGTCTGTGGTTTTCGGAGAAATCAAACATTGCACGCCGCTGTGGCCAAACGCGCATTTTCAAGTGAAAATGTTAAAAAACTGTAGTCCTCGGAGCACTTTTTGAAGTTCAGATGTCGAAACATTGCACGCCGCTGTGGCAAAAAGCACATTTTCAAGTGAAAACGTTAAAAAACTGTAGTCCCCGGAGCACTTTTTTGAAGTT
>DF244800.1:0-25244 GCA_000507305.1 Breviolum minutum Mf 1.05b.01 | reverse complement strand
TTTGCAGACTGGTATTTTGGAGATGAAGAGAAGGATCAAACGAATGATCCATCACCTGATGATGAATCTCGTCTATGGCTTCCATTTTCTGACTTGGAACCAAATTTGACAGCAGATGAGTTGGAAGAGTTGGATCGTATTGCTGACGAATTGGAGATTCGTCGATTGACTGCTATGGGCGTGTTGACATTGGAAAGCAATTACACAGGTGAGTTGGGAAAGCCATTATCTGCGAGAATGGTTCGTGCTTGGAGGAAAAAGACAAGACCAATCTATGATTCCTCAGGTGTGCTGATTGAAAATGAACCTGCTTGGCTAAGACGTTCTCGCTTGGTGGGTCGTGATTTCAACTGGCTTGAGGCAAGGGATGATGTGTATTCACCAGCTTCTTCGTCGTCGGTTTCAAAGTTGTTTCCTGCTCTGGCAATTACAAATGGTTTTGTGAATGAAGCAATTTTGGGAACACTCGACATAAGTGATGCTTTTCTTCAGGTGCCACAGCAACGTCCGAGGCGAGTCACTTTTGGAAACCAGAGTTTTGTCATCCTACGCTGCCTGCCGGGACAACGAGATGCATCCAAGCTATGGTATCAGCATTTCACTGGCAAACTCCAAACCACAGTTGGTGCAACAATTTGCAGTGAACAGCCGTGTATTCTCAAGTGTGCAAATGATGGTGCAGTGCTGATACATGTGGATGACATTATGTTTATTGGTACAGAACAGTGGGTGACGACAAAGCTGCTTCCTGGATTGGCTGCAGAGTTCAAGCTTACCCACAGTTATGTGAAGAGGCACGAGGGTGGCAGTTTTGAGTTTCTCAAACGTTTGCATGTCATAGAACCTGGATATTCACGTATAACCATATATCCAGAGCCCAAGCATGTTAACAGTATGGTCGAAAAGTATACAAAAGCAAATGGAAAACCAGCAAAGCTGTGCAAAACACCGTGTTCATCGACCTCTTTGCCTTCCTCCTCTGATCCTAGTCAACCTCTGTCAGAGTCCCTCGCTTCGGAGTATCGATCGATTGTTGGCATTGCAATGTACATGAGTCAAGAAAGATTTGATATACAATATGCTGTGAAGTCGTTGGCTTGTGACTTGAAGAATCCCACACAACAATCATGGGCTGCACTTGGAAGGCTGGTTGGCTATCTTAGGGAAACTGAATATTTTGCAGTGCGTATGGATAGCAAGCAACAAGGCACATCGTTTATGCAATCTATGATGGATGTTGATGATGGCAAGCAACAAAATTTTCTTGAAGTTTTCACAGATTCTGATTGGAGTGGTTCAGGTGACATGCGTTCCACATCCTCAGCCGTGCATGTGTTGAACAGTATTGTTGTTCACAGTACCTCAAGGACTCAGAAATGCATCTCTTTGAGCAGCACAGAGGCTGAATGGTATTCTGCTTCTTCAGGTGTGTGTGATGCCATGTACCTTCACCACATTCTCAGTTTTCTCACGGATAATCGCATGGAAACACTATGTTTGCATACGGATAATTCTGCAGTGAAGATGTTGGCTGTTAAACTGGGAAGTGGACGGTTGAGACATATTAGAGGCAGATTACTTTGGCTACAGCAACGAGTATCATGTGGTGAATTGGTAATCAAACAAATCAAAACAATTTATAACGTGTCTGATTTGAACACAAAATCGTTGAGCAAAGATCGTTTCATGAGTCTTCTATATATGTTGAACTTCGTCTGCCATGAACAACGTGTTGGTTTGGATGAGTTTGAGAGAATGCAATCTAGAGAAGTTCTCAAGAGTCAAGTGAACATGATGTGTCGTTTGATTTCAGAAGAGTCTGGTGAACGACAACCACGTAGCCACAGTTCAAACAAAGCTGCAAAACAAGTTTTGAGAATTTTGAGTACTTTCAGCTTGATGTCTCTTTCAGAAGGTGCTTTGCTGACCGTGTGTATTCAAGCTCAAAATTGCTCTCTTTTGATGGTGTCGTTGATTGCAGTTATGGCCAATTCGAAATGGCTGTACTTTGCAGTCTTCATGGTGTACTGCCTCACAGGGGCAGGTGGAATGTCAGAGGCCTTGAGCCTGGAGCCCAATACGCTGAGTGACAACAATTTCATGGATTTTCTTCTTGCAGTGGTCATGATGAGTATCATTGCTTGTGTATTTTCAGTGATTTGTTGTATGATGAATGATGGGAATGACTCCATTCCTGTCAGCAGTGATGAAGACAATGATGAAGCAGCACGTAGAGCACAATATCGATATCAGAGCTTGTCAGAATGCTCTGACCCTGACCTATGGCAACGTTTGCACCACCATGAGATGAGCAGCAGTGAGTCTNCAGTGGTCATGATGAGTATCATTGCTTGTGTATTTTCAGTGATTTGTTGTATGATGAATGATGGGAATGACTCCATTCCTGTCAGCAGTGATGAAGACAATGATGAAGCAGCACGTAGAGCACAATATCGATATCAGAGCTTGTCAGAATGCTCTGACCCTGACCTATGGCAACGTTTGCACCACCGTGAGATGAGCAGCAGTGAGTCTGCTGGAGAGGTGAATCCATCACCAATTCCTACAGCAGCAGCACCAAGGCCTGTGAGACGTCCGAGCCCTTTGCTGTGTTATATGTCTCTTTCAAATGCGTTTGGAAAGCTTCATGATTTGATGGTTCGTGATCATGAACAAAAGGGCCGTGGCTATGCAGTGGTTCATCACCTTTTCTTGGTGTTGCGTAGCTTTGATGAGAATGGTATCACGGAGGAGTCAATTCGACTTCTTCATCAGATGGTGCTCAGCATTATGCAGATGGAGGCTGAGACCAATGCCAGGAGCATAGGTGTGCCGGCCATTACAGATGTCAACACTTTTGCTTTGAGATTTCCCATGGAGCAATACTATGTGATGGTTGATGAGAATGAGCTTCAAGATGATGGAGCCCCAGATTCAACCATACAATTCTTCGAAGGTGAGATGCCTGATGCCTTCGAACGTGGTTCTCCTGAGTATTTTGCTGCATGGATGAGTGAAAGACTTAGGAAGCGTATCTGCAGTGCTGTGGTGAAAGGCGGTGACTTCAAGCGCTACATGATGCTCAACAGTCTGATGAAAGGTGTTTTGAAGAAATGTGCTCAGTCTGAGCTGAATCGAAGAAGGTGTATGCACATGGTTATGCACCTTGATGACATTTCAGATTCTGAGGACGACGACAAAACTTTCCTGGATGAATTTTTGGAAGGTATTCCAAACACAAACTATATGGACTATAGTGAAACCTATCGAGCTGATGTCGACGACTATGAGGAAAACCTTGACAGAGATCTTGGACCTCGAGATCCCATGGATGGCACTCCAGAAAACACATTGATGATTCCTGCATACAGCATTATCGATGGCATCCCTCATTACACTATCGACACAGATGAGCTACCAGAAGGAGCCGTGCTGATTGGCCGTTATCCTGAGTGGCATTACTATGAGTGGAACAATTTCAGGTACAGGGTGAGGAACTTTCTCACTCGTGAGGAACATCGTGAAGCAGAAAGGACTGGATGAAAAACTCTGGAGTGATGGTTTCCATCTACACTATGTATTTGGTGTATTTACAATCTACAACAGTATTTTATGCCTTCATTTATCCTTACATATTTACAGTATTTTGTGAGTGATGGTTGAATGGCTTAGGTTTCACAAACTGACGAAACAACCAGTTCATGGACCATTGAAGATGGTAGCTTGATTGGTTGGCTGTGCATCTGGACACAAAGTGTGTAGCTGATGACAGCACAAAAGCGAGAAGTGTACCAAGTTGTGCACGTGGAAGCATATCCCGTATGCTATGAGACTTGAACGAAGTCTCCATGCTTCAAAGAAAAGTTTGGTTGTGGCGTTTTGGTTTTGTTTCTTGTTTGGTGTTGTTTTGAGTTGAAAACCCACAAAATTGGAACAGTGAGTAATACTCACGATTCCAAGGCGGGGTGTGTAGGTTTTGTACTTGTACTTTCTGGTAAACCCATGTGTATAGGAGGCCTCAGTTTAGGGGCTTGTTTGCTAGTTGAAAACTACTCCATGAAAACCATGGAAAGCAGTTGCAGTCATGTAAGAAACATTACATGTCAGACCAGTGCAATGACACATACTCGTGAGGCCTTTGCGTTTCAAGGAAAAGTTTAGAGAAAGAAATCCACTGGGTTCTGCCAAGAAGGAACTGTCACATTGACACTCACCACTCATACTCTGGAGGTTCTGCAATGATGAGCGCATCTCACCCTGGCATTGGAGCAACTCAAGTCGCTCAAGCAACATCTCTCCTAAGGCGACCATTCCTTATTTGATCAATTGTCTTTCACTGATCTCCAAGGAGCTAGTGATTGCTTTCCCGCGCCTTGGCGCTGTTGCTCTTACCGTGGTAGGCCGGACGGCTTCCACACCCGCCTGCCTCCCTTCACTACACTGCCTTGCTGGTGGGGACGGCATGATCAGAAGGTGCTAATTTTCATGGTATCTCCTTTTTCGATGAAGGTTGTCTCGCTCTCAGTGCACTCCGTGGTTCGGAGTGGACTCCGAGACATCCTAAGCATTATCATCGGCATAATTGACGATGCCATTGGGTCATGGGCCACAAAACACGACAGCTGGGACCCCACCTGCGAGACGGAGGGTTTCCTACCATGTGTGAGTTTCGGGCCCTTTTTTCAGTGGGGGCAAAAATCATCATCCAAAAGGAAGCACCATTTTTTAAATGGTGGCAACGACTTCCAGGAAATATCACAGTCACCAACAAAACCCGAAAATCCCATCGTCGTCGTTAACTGTGAATTTGGAAGCTGCGATTCTCTTCTTGGCAAAATTTGTAAGCGAAACATAAGGCTTGGAAATATTGTCATGTTCACTCTCTGATGATAGCAGTTGCGAAGAAACATCTTGAATTCCAACTAATGATATATCTGGCAAATCTGTCTTGGGGTGCTGTTCCAGACAGTGGAGACTTGGTACCTTGTTAGCTGGAATGCCAAGGATCTGAGTCCACATGGAACTCCATGGCTGATGAGCTTTCCTGTTGCAAGCTGCCCCCGCATCTTGCTAGGATCTGGTTCCTTCTCACCTGTCATAGCGATTGGCAGGCTTGACATCCAGAGGAGTCTGGCTATCTTCCTGCTTGCTCAATTTCGGTGCCAAATAAGATGTATGCCACCGAAGCTCATATACGTTGCAATACCTCCAACTCACTTGGCCTGGTGATGGGATAGTAGTCAAAGTTCCAGTCAACCAAAAGGACGAGAGGTCCAACAAGTGTTCAATTGGTTGAACCTCTGGCAGAACCATTTGTTTGCTCCTACCTGGAAGGTACTGGTGTCAATAGAAGGTACTGGGGTGTCTGAATCTGCAAACAACGTCAGGGTCTGATTTTTGGCTACAGCGGACTGTGACTAGAGCTTGATTCGCTTCCATGGTCCTCTTGGAGCCTTCCAGATCTAAAGGAACTTTGGGCATTTACACTATGACACTATAATGGAGTGGGCTTTATGCAGAGTGGTAATTTTGTCTGACTTTTCTGGCAAGAGTTTCTGCCCTGGACTGCGGCGTCCACCAACACGTGGGTGAACCAGTCTATCTCACTTTGTCAGCGGCTGGGATGTATGCAGGGAAATCTCTTACTATAATGGGCAACTTGGGGTACCGATCTACTTGCGGAATATTTCTATGTCGTCGTGAAGAGGTTCTGAGGTCTCCGAGGGTTCTACTAGTTCTGAAAGCGTAGTTTCACGGTTTCACTTAGTTCACTGGATGTCTTCTTTGTTTCGGGGTGGTGTGTTGCTTGTTGTTTGTTTGGGTTGTTTTGCTGTTTTTTGTCTTAGTAGAGGACATCCAGTCTTTCGCATTTTCACATGTTCTCTAACAACCTGAGAATAGTTGACCGACCACAGACGTTTGGATGACCGTCAGAGCCTTGAGCGCGCACGGCATGAGCTCAAAAAAAAAGCACTGGAAGAGGAGGAGGATCGGCGCAGCAGTCATTGGGTTCGAGATACCTGTGACAAGAGCGCGCATTCAATCGCAGGATAAGACGCTCCGATGACACAGGATCACGAGTTCAAGTAGACAAAAATCTGGCCAAATGTCCGGGAAACTCGAATCAGGATTCAAGGGCGTGCCTGACGTTGGAGAGCGCAAGCAACTTAACCGATCCAGGTCTTGGTGAAACCGCGTGAAACAGAAACGAGACGGACGTGCAAACCAAGAGGCGACCTCAGAATCCAGATGTTCTTGTGCACCTATCTTGAGAGTCGCACAGGCAATAGAGACGCATTTAATTTTCTCTTCTTCGCTCTCGTCTTCCTCATCTTGAGCTGTTGTGCATTTTGCAACGAAATTGCCTTTAAAAAATTCATTTGCCTTTAAACATTCATTTTTCCTTCTTTAATAAGCTGAGTCGTGTCCACGAGTCGTGTCCAACTGGCAACTGGCAACCTTTCCTGCATTCTGTCACCGCCCAAAATGCTCATACTCTTGATCAACATCGCAGAACTGAAGACAACGCCTTGTCACAGTGCAACTGCGTCCGCAGTCGCCAGCTTCTCATTTTCATCTTGCTGTTCCTTTTCGAAATGCTGCCTTCTGGACTCGTCTTGGGGCATATTTGGTGCTTAAAGCAGAATTCTTCGCTCCCTACTTTGACTCAATGCAAGGCTCCTCACACCTAAGAGAAACTATGACCGACAAGGCTCCGTGCTCGATCGGCTTGTGCCATGCAGCATCCTTGGACGTCCTAACTATTTGCTGGAGAAGTTGCGCTGAGAGCCGGAGCTTTTTATAATTTGTTCCACCTCCATTTTCTGCGTAATATGGCCAAGCTGTGGTTGTGGTGCTGTTTTCTTTGTGTGTTTGGTTTTGGCGTGGTTTTGCTTGTTTGGTGTTATTTGTTTGATTGGGTACATTGGCCTTACTATCCGTAGGTTCCTAGATACGGTACATATTATGGTAATTAATGATGAGCGCAGCGTGGGATCAAAAAAATTCTTTCAAGATCAGATGCAACCAAAGATTTAAAACAAATGTGGTTTGGTGAACTTCGCTTTGCTGGGAACCTTAGCTGAAAAATTTAAGAAGCTTAGAAGTCGAACCGCTTTCATGTCAACGGTGAGTGAATTCAACGGTGAGTGAAACAACTTCAATACTGCATTGCGAGATCTTGAGCTTTGATTGAAAGTGTTGAAGAAAAGATCAGGTGCAGGACTTGAACTTGGTAGAGCAGAAGAGGAACTTCTACCAGATAGAAGGGGCAACTGGACTGAATTTGTGGGAATGTGGATTTTAGCATACTTCGCTTTTCTTCAGTTTTGACTTCTTGCTTTTTGACAAGAGAAGTTTCTACACGACCTGGCTACTTCTGAAAGCATCGGTGACTTGGTTGAGAAGACCACCAGAAGGTTCAATTTTACGGTGAACCATCCGGTGTTTTCAACTTCGCGCGTGGACAATCTACTTGTACTTTCCGATGTGGAGAAAGCTGATGGAAACTTACTGGAGAATTTTGCACAGCAGAAATACTTTGGTACGTCAGTGACTTGAATGTTGGAAGGTGATGAACTAAAACTTCACTTCGTTTTTTGTGCATGGGAGAAGGATGACGGTTCATGTTTCACTTCTTTTGTCCTAAGTTGAAATATCTACTTCAGTTTTTGCAGGAAGACTTGAAGTCAACTTCTTTGTTTTGGTGGTGCTTTGATCCAACTTCATGAGCGCAGATTCTGAGCACGTCAGACTAGTAAGAGGACTTTCACTTGTCCAGGATGTGTAAAGGCAACTTCAATTGCCAAGTCTTGCAACTTCAGAGAATTCGTTTTGAGTTTGACTGCCTTGAAACTTCAATTGGCCCAGAACTTGTAAAAGGTTTGACTTGTTGATGTCAAACTTCCAGGGATCAATGTTGAAAACTTCCTTATTTTAACTTCCAATTTTTGAACTTCTCATAATTCATTTGTTTGGTGAAGAAACTTCGTGCCCACACTTCGTTGCTTCAAAGGAGCGTGTCAAGATGCATGCACACTTCCCATATGTGTGTGGTACATATTTCACCATAGATACTTCGTACTCACTTTGGCTCAAGGAAAAAGGCTGCACTGGGGTGAAAGGTTTACTTTGTAATACTTCGTCCTCTAGGGTTGAGTGGTGTTAGGTACTTCTTGTTTGTTACTACTTGCGGACCACTGAATTTTGTGAGTTTGTTGTTCTTGCTTTTGATTGTTGTTGTTTTTGTTTTTGTTTGCTTGTTTTGACTTTGTTTTGTTTGTTTCTGTTGGGATTGTTTTTGTTTGACTTGTGTTTGTGACTTCGTGGGTTTGTGTGTCTGTGGGATTGTGTATTTGTCTCTTTGTCTCTTTGTCTCTCTGTTTTTGAGTATTTCGCCCAAGGCCGTTTCCTACTTTGAGCCGTTTCTGATTGATTGTTGGTAGGGTGTTTGCGTAGTAGCAACCAGGAGAGGTTGAACAAGTTGATTTTTCGGTTGCTTATGTCTTGATGGTCCATGAATCCTTGTCGCGGCGGACTTCTTGGTGGCGGTGCACGGACGATTGTCGACTTGAATCTTCCTGCTAGTCCGTATGGGCGTTTTTTCTTAAGTCGCCAGATGCGGTGATGCCAAATTGAAAAATTGTTTTTTATTATCCAAGTAGCTTCAAGCTGTGGGGGTTGTAATTTCGAGTCTGCAGGGGGTTGATCGCGGAAATTTTGGATCCGTTGCAGTGGGGGGTTCAGGGTGCTGCTGGTGCTGCCTGATAGCGGAGGTGTTGTCCATGCTCGCGTTTGGTTGCAATGTTAAGTGCAAGGGCTTCGAATCATTGTTTTATGTGCAGAAAGAGCCATTCGCGTTTTGCAAGAGTAGAAGTGTCTTTTTTGGAAATTTGACACACGCCCGCCCAGGCCCGCCCACAAACTGTCGAAATTAAGAAAACCGCAGACAATGACTGATGCCTTTCCATGCTATTTGGGGTGTTTGCGTTTTTTTGCTTTGGGTGCTCCAAGGTTCGGTGGAAACCATCAAGGTTGAAATACCGCTGAAAAGTGCTTCCAACAAACCACACGATAAAACCAAGAAGTGTTGGGAATTGGATATCATACGTGTCCACGTTTGTTTTGTAAAACTTCCAATGTCTTGACCCAAAACATGCCACGCAAAGTGCAAAATTTCCATAGCCTCAGGCGATACTTTGAGGAAGAACTCTCAATGTTTGGATTGCGAACTTGACTAGATAGGTGGTGGTAAAAAAAAAATCACCCCTACCTGGGGAGATATTCCAATTTGACTAATATGGGTTGAAACCACCAACTAGGACTAGTTTTGGATTGCAAAATTGAAGGCTAAAAAATCAAAAAATTCTTGGCAACTTGCTACCTGCTACCAATGATATTCCAACATCCAACCCTATCCGAGGGGAGACGTCCGAGAGAGGAGTTAGCCGTGTCTTTTTTAACCAAGGGAAACGCATCCCAAGCGCTACTTGTTTTTGCAAAAAACAATTGAAGTTTGTTGGTTTTGTCCATGTCCCACCTGCTTGCAAGTTGCTTTGGGGAAATATCGCAAAAGACATGTGTTTTTGGCATTCAACTGAATTTTCTAGACAATCTCTTGCAAGTTTGCTATTGACGCAAACCATACAACAACTTGCAGTTCAACGGCGTATGCTTCGTTCAATACCCATACAATCCATGTAATGGTATATTTACCTACGTTCACCAGAAAAATCAGCCATTCATGTGGGTAAATATATCGTATATGGATCCTACAGGATATTCCGAGGATTGGGAAGATCGACTCTTAAAAAATCAAGGTTCCAGCGGGATGAACGCCGAACGCCGTCCATTCAAACGTTAGATTCACCGTTAAAGTACAAGACGTCATTTTTTTAATGTTTTTCTTCAAGAAGTGGTGGCGGTAAAGTTTACCGTTGACAAATCTACAGTTTTGCCAAACTTGTATAGTTTATTTGACAGGACTGTAGTCTTTGAGCCGGACGGGGGAAAGAAGAAAGCGACAACAAATGTTGGCCTGTTCTGTTGAGAGCGAAGTGGCCTTGAGAAAAAATACATGCTGGAGGAAAACTGGACATAGTGGGAGGCGTTTTGTGATTGTTGGGTACGAACGATGGCAACATGGTACGTACCATGGCGCCATGGTGGGTAGAAAAGTTCGTATATATGTCCTGTATTGTGTCCAAAAGATTGCAATGCGTTGCGAAGGGATTCTGCGTTTCCAGCAGTTTGCGAGATCCTTCAGCCGACGACCTGCCCCCCTCATAAGGAGACCGGCTTGGACTTGGGCCCTCTCATGCGCGTTTTTGTATGAGCTGTCACCGTTTCGCCATTCGCCATATGTTTTAATTTTCCAAACGCGACGAATCCCAAAATACCGGAGCAGGACCTGGGTCACAATTGGAGAAAGGGGGCGGTTCGTGCAATGGAAACACAATTTGCTTTTCGAGTTTGTCGACGACATGGCATGGTCCACTCCAAACAATGCGTTGTATACTGCGGACTTTACATGCTGGTGCGCCACAAACCCTGAAAACAGCATACTTTTTGGCAAAGCTACGCTACCGCAAATGGTCAACACACAGTTCTTATTTTCCACCTCGTATCCCGTAAACATATGGCTGCGCGCTGCGGACAATCGATGCATTCGAAGCGTGGTGTTTTCAACCACAAATGATTTGTAGAACGTGAGGTTCGAGGTTCAAATCTGAGTCCGGCTTTTGCGATTGACACAGTGCACAAACGAGATGGGCATCAAGTATAGTCAGTTATGATACCAGGAAAAAACGGAATGGGGTGCTTTGTCGGTAGTGTCGGTAAGGCGTGGAAGGTGATCCCGCTATTGATGCGCAACCGACATACTTTGCAGAAGTTTCGTGGGGAAAAAATGCTGTGTACAAAGCAAGCAAGCGGATGAAGGTCCAAAATCGGCTGATGAACGTAGCCTCGTTGCAGAAGTTAATGCGTTGGATTCGTTCGTTGACGCTTTGATGGTTCAGTTCACAATGACTTGGTAAGGACCGGGCAGATACCAATTGATTGGCAAAAAACATCTTTCATAATAATGCCGAAAACAATGCTTTCGAAGGTTCCATTTGTTTTTGTTCCCTCCGGACGTCTTTTTTTTCTCCGCACACCTACCACAAAAAAAAACTGCATGCTCAAAAAAAATGCGTCTTATTGAAAATTATTGAGTTAAAAAGGTGCACTTAATAAGTTTTAATAAGGGCTAGTAGTTCTTAACAAGGCCATGCAATGCAATGGGTTTTGAAATATAGTCCTCAAAATTAGAAGGGGTATGATTTGCGCGGGCCTTCTTGAACCACAGGTATGGCTCAATAAAATTCGCGAAGTTGGTTCAAATTTGATAGTATTCAATAAACATTGCCAAGGGCTGACGTCAAGAACCTTGATGCAATGACTTTTCTGTATTTTATTGTTTTTCCCGTAGTTGGGATTTTTCAACCAATAGTTGAGGCAGTCTAAAGGGTTTATTAAACAATTTATTTACAAGACAATCCTGTTCCCGCAGTTTTCTGACACCATCCCATTTCCAGAATAGGGATACTTTTTTATCATGCCATGGGTATAAACACGCTTTATCAATAGTAAGTCAAGTCAAGTCAAGTCAAGTCAGGCCCAACGCCCCCAAGCGAGCCCAAGTAAGATGATTTCATTTAGGTTTTAGGATGCGTCATTGCATTGGACATCCCTCCGGGCTTACCGAGAACCAATGGCGGCACTAACACCATTAATATATTGCGCCGAAAAATGTGAGAAGGTGAAAGGATGGTGGATGTAAAGGTAAAGGTATGCACGTGCCCGTACTGCCCCGCAGCTAGTATGTTCATTGGGAGATGGGGAGTGGATTCGAGTCGAGTCTGTACGCAAAGAGAAATGGCGGGCCCAATTTGGCACAGGCATTTTGTTCACATGTACATGAAATTTCCGCTCAATGCCGGCAGAAGTAAATGAAATTTTCCAAATGAGACTCCTACCACTTGGTCATCAGCAGCATCCACCCAATTTCCAAAATTTTTTGTGTCGACGATATAGACATTTTTTGATCCCAACTGTTTGGAGGACGTCCGGAATTGCGAGACCCAGCCGGAGTCCATTTAACGCATCTGTGTGAAGGGGAGGCGCGCCACATACCTTGCGAATTACCAATAATGCGTGCAAGCGCAGTGCGGCCAAGCCTTCACACCGGCCAATGCCGCAAAGTGTTCCACCCGTTCGTTCCAACGATTTAAAGTTTCCGCATGCGCTCGCAGTCCGGTCCGAGCCAGCCGTTAAAAAAAAAAAAAAACACGGAGCCACCACCTCTGCTTGGGGTCGCGATGGTGGGTACTGACGTCCACGCCAGTTCTTCGTTGCTAGCGTTTTGTTCGAAGATTTATGTATCTCCCAACCTGCTTGCTCGCAAGGTATTTCCGGTTACCATAAACACGTTTGGAAACCGGACGGTCTCAAAACCGCGTGTGCCTTGTTCTCCTCGCGAAGGAGGCTTGAGAAATTCGATTATCGTGCAACGGCAAGGAGAGAGCGAACAAAAACAATTGAGGAACTCGTTTTTTTAAACAACTTTGGCCCTTTGTGAGGAGCGTGGACGTCGCACAGGAGCAATCGTTCAAAATCCATGGTGCTGAGGAGCTTAAGTGAGTGAGTGAGTGAGTGAGTGAGACCTGTATGCCCGAAGGCGGCCCATGAAAGGCACAGGTGAAAAAGAGTTGCCTGTACATAAAAGAGCTATGTGCCTCTCAAATGTCGATCATCAGGATCCACTGCAAAAATTGACAAACTCCGGCATCAATGTTTCCCAATTGCAACCCATCTCGCGCGGCCAGTTTCCACTCCCCCAGACGTTTATACCGGCAGAACATCAGCATGTCGTCCCATTGTTGGCGTGGGCGACCAACACGACATCGTCCAACCGGTTTCCAATGCAATGAAAGCGAGGTAACCATCTGTCACAAGGCACATTCACCGCATAGTGACCAAGTTTCCAATGTTGTTGAGAACTTAATACGCAGATTATCGCACATGGGCACTTTCCAAAGAAGGTAAGAAAAAATAGATGAACGCAACATTTGAGTGCTGTTGGGATGTTTTTTCCTTTTCTTTTTATAGCGGGTCTCTACCTAAATGCAGTGGTTTTGCAGGCCAGGGTAAGGTTTGCGCAAGGTTAGCACAAGATTTTGATAATTCAGCTAAGCAGCTGCGAGACATCGGAGAGCAGATGATTTTGGCAAACCAGGGGCCACATCGTGCGCAAACTTCGCGCAAGCTCGCACAAACTCATTGCAAGCTCGGCTTTCCAAAGCCACCACGTGCCTTTGCGCCACCACATGTTTTTTTTTTTGGATTCGGACTAGTACCGCATGCTGAGCATTCTTTGAGTTAGCTATTTTCTTTGTCACTTTCCTCACACCGTTCAACCCCATGTACCTCCAGCTGATAAGTGTGCCGCGTAAACGACATTTTTTGGTTTGTGTCATGTAAGAAATTTTATCCATCATTTGGTCTGGATGGAACACATGCATCAGAAATGAATTGAATAAGAAGCGGGTCCCCATCGGAATGTACCATGTACCAAACGATCGCCTGGCAGAACCGTCAATGTGATTCCACGACCAGTCGTGATTGATGAAGGGGGTTGGCTTTGACCTATCCAAAGCCGCTTGTTTTGACGGAGGACATCTGGACTGTGCAGGAGTTGCGGATTGCAATTGGCAGGCTGCAATTGAAAGAATCACCGGATCAATGTGGTGTGTCTGCAGAGTTGTTACAACATGTCCCCGAATAATTTTTGTTGGCTTTGCTTCGGATCTACAATTCCGTGTTGGAGGATGGGGACGTTCCAGATTGCTGGCGGACAACCTGTTTCCACATGTTGCCGAAAGAATTGCGTGCTATGCATGCAACTGATGTCAGGCCAATTGCTAACTTACGTTTGCTGTACAAGGTTTTTGCATATTTGATTCTTGGTCGTATCGAGCATACACTTGCCATTTATCAACTCGAAGACCACAATGGATTCCGCTCAAAATACCGGCTTGAAGAGCACCTGCTTACAGCCAATTTGTTCCTTGACAAAACGACAGCGCGCGGAATACCGGTTTGGTTGGTAAGTTTGGATCCTTCAGACGCTTTTAACCGTTTGCATTGGCTTACTCTTTGGAATGCATTGCGTGCTAAGGGCATTTCGGACCACATGATATGGATGCTGTCGAAATTGTATGAGGGCCAATCAGGAGAAGTGCGGGGCAACTGGGGATCTAGCCGCAATTTTCCCATAACTTCTGGCGTGAGACAAGGGTGTGTCCTAAGTCCTCGTTTATTTTCCGCAGTGTTGCAGTGGGCTATGAAAAGTTGGAGGCGCGACGCTTCTTTGAAAGGATTTGACTCAGGGGATGGCCAACCAGAGTTGCTGGATCTGTGTTTTGCCGACGACATCTTATTATTTGCAAAATCATATGCTGGAACAGGATTTGGTCACTGCATTGTCGCAAATTGGCTTGATCTTGAATGCGAACAAGACGGTGGTCTTGACAAACGAAGCACAACCACCACAGCATTTACAGTTGCCTTCTGGGGAAAGGATTGCTATTTTGGAACATAACTCTGGTCAAAGATGGTTGGGTTGTATATCGACGGCACAAAGCTCCAAATTGCATCATGTTGATGTGAAACATCACCTGCAGCAGGCGTGCAAGGCATTTTTCGCCCACCAAGTATCGATTGCAACCAGGCTGAAATACTTCGACAAGGTGGTGGCTACCGTGGCATGTTTTGCTGCTGGACATCAGGCTTTGTATAAAAATGGTTTGCTGAACATGGACGTGTCTTACAGGAAACTATGCCGACAAATTGTTGGACCTCCACCTGGCCCAAATTGGGGTTTGGACTGGCATGAAATTTTACATTTTTGGAACGAACGGGTAGAACATTTCGCTGCACCGGCCGGTGTCAAATCTTGATCGCAATCTGTCTGCATTCATTATTGGAAGTTCGCAAGGTATGTGGCGTGCCCCCTTTCACACAGATGGGTTAGACATGTGTTGGCTTGGACTCCTCCTGGGTTTCGCAATGCCGGACGTCCTGCAAACAGTTGGGATCAAAAACTGGTTACTTACTGTCGATACTAAAATTTTGGACATTGGGTGGATGCTGCTGAAGACTGGCGCTGGTGAGAATCTCATTTGGACGACTTCATCAGCTTCTGCCGGCTTTGAGTGTAAAATAAATTTCGTATATATTGTGCAATTTGTTCACATTTCATTTCTTTTTTACGCCTGTGCCCAATGGGGCTCGCCATTTTTGGTGTACAGGCTCGACTCGGCTCGACTCAGCACTCCCCACAGGACCCACGTCCGACAACTCGGCCACCAAGCTGTCCAACAGTTTCCCTACTTCCCTGGCTGAACATGCAAAGAGCACGATGCAAACTGTAACACGGCATCAAAAAGGAGCGCTCAAACCACATCCTTGTCGCATGCCGCCTTGTCGCACGTCGCCTGTAATGTTGAATTTTTTAGCTTCGACCTGTCAATCCGATGAGCTCTCCAAAATTGCTCATCGTATAGTTTCGAAATCATCCAAACCATGTGTTGTGAGATGCCTTGTTCAAGCAAGCTTTTCCAAAGTGCTGGCCAATGGACACGGTCAAATGCCTTTGACAAATGCAAATTTAGAACCCACACCGGAGTGGCAACATCCAAGGCTGTGTCCAGGAATGCATTCACGGTCAAGAAATGTTCTTCACTGCGGTTGCCACGACGAAAGCCGTGTTGCTCTTCTGGTTGGTGGTCATCAAGTTGATGTTCGATTTTTTCGAGAACACGACATGTATTCAAGCAACAGTTTGAGCAAACGTTTCCGCTGCATCCTGCACGAATCTTGCGTGTTTTGTTTGCAACCCAAAACTGTAAAAACGTGAGCAGGCTGTGAAAGCCAGGGCGTGAAAGGGCCATGAAAAGCCAGTAAAAACATGTCTGGAGAACTACGTTATTTTTTACGAAAACCCATCTATGTATTCACGAGCAATGTTGCGAAATGTAGCCTACTGTTTGTGGCCCCTAGTAGACTCGGATTTGTTTTGCTGGATTTGCTGAAGTCGAACATGGTTACGAAGGTCCGCCCCCACAGGCAATGGAAAGAGCTGCAACGCTGGCTACTGTCTATCCCCTACACCGCGTGCCACTGTGTGTGGCTGCTGCGAAGTAGATTGAAAATGTTGGATGATATATATTTGAAGCACATATAAAAAATTCCATGTGTATAGAGATGAAAAACATCATATGTATGCCTGGGCTTGAGGTTTCTGCTAGCCACCTTTATCAAAACGCACGTGCTTACCTTGTCCTTCGGCTTGCTGGGTTGTCTGAGAAGAGTGTGTCCATTTTCATAAATAGCAGAACGGTTAGCTCATTTTCTGGTTGCACCTGGTTCATGTTTTGCAGGTGGCCATCGCGAAATTTTTAAACAGCGGTTTCACAAAATTTTGTGAAGTCGTGCGCACCATGGTGGGCCGTTCCGCTTGTAGAGGTGTACCCCATGGTCATACGTTTCATGTCACATCAATGGGTCTTGCCAGCAAGTAACTTGGGCCACTTCCTGCAGGGGAATTAGTGTATGGCATCGGAAAAAAAACGTGGGATGATGTCGCGTCGTGGGCCCTAAACATGTTATTGTGTCCTCTACCACCGAAAATTTGAAAGTGCAAATCTATAGGTTCTCCGCAGTTTCAACGTAAAAGATGTGTCTTGCAAAGTGCACGCCAGCTTGCTCGCTCAAAATTGAGCCAACTGCTCGCCGAAGCACCTCTCCACGCCACCAATCCCAGCCGCCTAAAACAGCGCTCGGCAGCCTGTAGACCGACCAGTAAAATAGTTTAGTTGAGAAAGGACCATGGCAGGAAAAAGGAGCGGGGAAAAAATAAAAAAATACACGAATGCATTCTCAAAATACAAAATTTTTTTTTTTCAAAACACGCATGCACACCTTCAGAGTGCAAATTCAAAAGTACAAAAAGGTACTTTCAAAATACAATACCCTCAAAAACTTAGAGTATTTTTTTTTCAAAGTAAAAAAAATTGCTTGCAAACTGGAACGAGGTACTTTCAAATAGTACGAGAGCATACCTTCAAACTTGGCAAAGCACCCCAATTAGCAAGCAGTCAATCCCTGGATGATCCTCCAGGCATTCGTCGTGCCCCCTCAACAGTACAAACGAAGCAGGACCCAGCATGACAGGTGCGACATGCGCGCAAGAGACCGTGTCACTTGTCATTTGGACGCGACTTCCTCCTGGGAATGTGGTCCAGAGAATTGGAAGGGCAAGGTTTGCTCAATTCCATCAATATTGTGTTACCGGAAACATGACATCGTGCGCAAACGAGTTGGCTATACACTGTTTTTTTCGTCATGACATATGTTTGCTCAAGCGTTTGAGGCTTGTTCCACATCATGCAAAGCATCAACACCAACCAATTTGTAAGCACATCAAATGTACTCGTCAACGCGTTTTCGTTCTATGCGCAAACATCTGTCACATTGTTTCGCAGATTGAAATGGAAAAAAATGATACAGATGGGTGGCACAGCAATCGCTAACCCTGCTCATTAATCCTAAAGTATCAGACAACATAAATGCTGTGTTCAAAATGACGGGAATTTACTCAACTACCACGAGGACACTCATGTTACAACTATTTCCTCTTCGGCGGTTCAGAGATTGGTAGCCTTGCATGAGAAGTTCGCCATTTTTCCTGGGTACGTTGGACATAGGTTTTGAAATCGTCCAAGATCGGGTCATAATTGGCATTGGTTCCCAATGGTTTGCGTTACCACATGCCAATCGCTGGCTACAGGAACGCTTCTGCGCGGTCTTGGTGGGTTAGGTGATTGTCACGATGGGACATGAAAGTACTCTAACAGCTGTTGTGTTTCAAATCTGCTAGGAACAACGTTTGTGGCAGCGTCGTATGCTTGCAGCCCGGGAACATTGACAAAACCTTGCGAAGGACTTATAAATGGGTGCAACACGAAGACGAAAAGTCAATTTTTTTTGTTGTGTTATCAAGTGTTTCTGTTGCATCAACCTTCCATGTCGATATGCTCGTGCAAGGTAACAGGTAGGGCTGCAACCAAATGACCGCATGCAAGGAAGCGCATGCAAGTGACCGAAGTTCAAAATTCTGCAATTCAGTGTGGGGTATATGATTCGAATTTCAGTTCGACAGTTGATGGGCAATGTTTTTGGTTAGGCATGATTGGGTGAGTTGTTTTAGTTCACACCACATCACTCCACAGCGCAAGGTAAGACCACGGAATCACCCGCGCATGGTCAAATATGGTGAAAATACCAGACCAACCGTAAAAAACAATCAATTTTTTTTCCTTCCCTCAACCGCCAGGACAGCCGTGGCAGACAAAGCTTCAGCAATACAGGTGTTGCAAAACCCAGCCACACCCGCAGGTGCAAGACATTTAATGTTAGTATGTTGCTGCTGAGATTTATCAAGAAGGGTGGCTCTATCCAAAGAAAATGGTGGTTAATCATCCCGTGATAGGGCCTTTTTTCCTGGGGGGCGGCGAATGTAACAGCATTTGGCAGTGGCACGTGTAGATGAATGAAGGATTGTGACGCCAATGGTGTTGTTGTTTGACTGGAAGTTTCGATCCGGTTTTTGGGCTTGAAAGAAATGGTTGTGTGAAACGTAAAATGTTCACCCGTTTATTGGATCGCAAGCATGGAATGCGAAAATTGACAATGGGCCTGGGGTAGAACTGTCGAAGATGCAAATTGACTTAGCTGGTGGTTTCAAATATTTTTGATTTTCTCCCTTATGATCCAATTTGACTAATATTTTCACAGCATCACCTCCGTGCCAGCCGTGGTGCAAAGGTGGCCGATCAGGTGGCCTCGCAACCACCAACGGAATTTCATTCATTCACTGCATTCAGAAGATCAAACAAATGAGACCCATTTTTGTGTGCGTGGAGTGCGCCGACAGCACGCCACAACACGATCACTTTGCTGTTATCAGGAAATGCTTTGAATTCTCAGGGTATGTGTACTACTGGTCTTCCGTAGTCCCACTTGAGCACATGAGCCCAATGTTCAGGACGAGGTGGCTAGCCGTATGGATCCGGCATGACATTCGATTTGATGGTTTTCGCGGCAACTTCCGAATCTCCGATGTACATAGGAAGAGCTGGAATGATGAAGCCTTCAATTTTTCCGTGCCAGACCAGATCCAGCATCAACTGACACTCAAGAATGATCTTTGTTTGGTTTATGGTGACTACCAATTGCTTCCTCAGGGTAAGAAGTCTTCTGTTGCTTCCAAAAATCCTTCAGTTGATGCTGTATTGCAGGCTAGGTGCATCCGTGACGATCAACCGTTGCCCACACTCGTTGCATCCTACACACAGCAGCACAATCTAGACATGGCACATTTAAGATCCAAAGGTATCTATGCATACCTTATCCGGTCCGCAAAGGGATATGCATTCGTTGACCCGTTCCGTTTTGCCTCACTTTTAGGAGCAACCAAAGATGAGATTGTTGCTTTGCCAGTCAAGACTGAGTATGCATTCAGAAATCTCGGCAACGCTATCTCCATTCCACACGCATTGCTGACCATTCTCGTAGGAGCTTGTGCAACTCAGCTTTCCAAAGTGAATATCATTGACACTGTCAGGTTGTGCTGGAACGACAAAATCACAGCATTCAACAGCATTGTTTGCAGGAATGGGGACTTTGCCTTCATTGTCCCACATGCAATCGTAGCCAAGACCACCGTTGAGCACTGCATTCATGAAAGCACCTTGTGCCACACACCGGAGATTGTCATTGGGAAAAGCAGATTTGGCACCAAACCAAATGAAACACTTGGCAAATTCTTTGCGAGGTGTGGAATTGATGTCCAGCAACAAAAGGGGCTTTTTGTCGTCAATGGTGAGACAACAATTCCTTGGAACATGCCGTTGCAACTGCTGGTTGGGGATGAGTGTGTATTCATGCATAAATACCGAACTGTCTTTCGATTCACATGTGTCAATCCCAACACTGAACAAGAAGTTGATGAATGTGATTCCCTTGACAATGACATTGTTAGGATCATTGACCAGATTGAAAACAACAAAGAGACATCATCATGTGTTGATCCAACCATTCCATACGAAGTTGATGTGTGTCAGAATGCCCCCAAAGTGAAGACTCAGCATGATTTGCAGGGTTCTGGCATCAATGACGTTACTTCCACCCAGCTCACTCTGTATGATGCTGTTCACTGGGACCACTTCAGACGTTGTATCATGAGCATTGAAGGCATCACCCATAAAGTTGTTTTCACATCAGGGAAACCAACATTGACTTTCCAGGCCATCACCAAGCTTCCTTGTGATTCGGTTGCCGCACGCATTCCGTTTTTTGATCCACAGTGCAATGAACAATACAGCATCTATGAAGCGTCATCACTTTCCGATGAGAAGATTTGTGTTTTTATTGCCACTCCCAAAGGCAATGAGAAACATCAAGGCATTCCCATCATTATCCATGACCAGGATACTGCATCATGCATTGCAAAACTTGTGAGCAAACATGAGGTCCCTTGGAATGTTACCATCAGAGATGTTCCTGGTGTCACAAGTGTCATGCAAAACAATCAGTGTATCAACATGTTCGTCAAGGTTGCAATGACACCGGGAGACGTGTTGACAGCCACTTGCAAAAAGCGAAGAGTTGAGCCAAACAATCAGAAATTCTCACATGAAAGAGCCGAACGATTTAGAACCGATGGAATCTCACTCGCATCAGACGAATTGAATTGGGCCATCCAGAATCTAAGACAACACCGAACAAATTGTGAGTTTCAAGACAAGACTGACATTGATGGAGCTACTGCTTTCATAGTTCGTTTGCCTATCGTCAATGAAACCAAGATCACAATTTGCCCAATCCTTCAAGATGGTCATTGGTGTGCATGTGAAATCCACCATGGTTCAGAACCCCAAATCGTAGGGCTGAATTTTAGAGACCATGACAAAAATCGATTGAATGAAGGACTGCATCAACTTGGATTTTCTACCATTCCAGTTGTTTTTGCTAGGTCCCCTATCCAAGATGGATATTGTGGATGGTCATTGTTGCATCGCTGGACCCATCACCACCCTTTTTGGAGGATTCTACCCAGCATCATGTCAGTCCAGCAGGCCACGCAAATCAAAGCTGATGAAATCATTGGTCTGTGCCCACCGAAAGGACCTGAGGTTCCATTGTGGTCGTTTGCTGCGAGAATTCGATTGAGTTTTCTTGAACAGCAGGCAGGTCAACCAATCGCAACAGCCATTGAGATAGGATCAGTAGGTGCTGAAAAGACCGACACTGTGATGAGGGATCTTGTTGACCCAATCTTTGAGAGTGATCCTTGGGCACCACCAAAGGGCCGTAAGATGTGTAAATGGGAAGACTTGAAGATGCCCAACGACCATCACTTCAAGCTCAAAAGTGGAGACTCCGTCACTCAGGTTCATCGTCAGCAGCTGAATGACAATGCAATTGGTATCGCATTCGCCACTAGGGCTCATGTAACCCCCCTTTTCACCGGGGTTGATTCAAAGAAGGTTGCATTACTCATCCCAGCAAGCGATAAGCCATCCTTTGATGAATTGCCAAAGATATCCATCACAGGGCCGTTTGAGGTTGTTGTTCATGACTCTGCACTTGGCACAATCTACAAAAGACAGGTGTTGCTGATCCAACATGCAGATGAGATTTCATTTCAACTTCCGAAGCCATCATATTCTGCCAATCCACCTGCATTGACTGAGATTGTGTTAGAAGTAGATGAAAGACTGTTGTCTAAAGATTCCCTCGCTGGCCTGATTGATCGACCTCTTGAATTCTTCAAGAAAAGGTTTGTTGAGCAACTTCCCTCCATCACAGGTAAGCAACTGCACATCTATGCATTCCGAACGATCAGAGCTGAACAAAACCGCAACGCACACAGAATCTTTCAAGCCATGACGAAGGTCAGCAGTGACAAAAGAAACCTTTGCATTGAGAGGTCAGGAATTGCAGATTTGTTCATCAGGGACTTTATCCCCAAAGGATCCTGTGTTGAAGACATCACCACATTGCCTCGTTTCTGGAATGTCGACAAGGCTGGGCAGGCTGATGCACTTAAAGCCTCAAACGGAGTCGAGGGTTATGCTGGTTTGACTCTCACGAGACGTGGGATTGCAATCAGATCATATTGCACCAAGTTAGCCTCAATGAGAAAGGCTATTCTTGCTGATGACGATCGTGTGTGCCAGGTAAATCTTTCAACAGTCCCAAAGATCACATATGAATCGACGGGTTGGCCGGCGACAATCGCACCATCAGAAGTAGTGAAAGCTGTGTATCATGAGGTCAAGGCAGCACCAATACCAACTCGGTGCTATAAGATCCTTGGTGTGACTACATGGTCGTTAGCCTTCGACAGCAAACCATCCATCACAAGATTTTTGTGCCAACTCAACGGTGAATCTCATGAGATCATTTTGACTCCAGCGCAAGAGAAACCGCAACCAGTCAAACAACCGAAAAAAGGCCAAAGGGGATGGCAAAGGCAAATCAAAGGCCAAACATGATGTTGTTCCTTTACATCCCAAACCGAAGGTTGAAGAGAGCCACACAGAATCCAGGTTGACGGCATTAGAGGTCAAATTTGGGACGTTAGAGCGCAGACAGGATTCGTTAGAAACCCGCATCAATGAAGGGTTTGGGTCTGTCAACGACCAATTGAGGCAGGTCTTGAATTGCATTCAGCCCAGGTCAGCCAATGACCACACAGGTTCAACTCCACCTCCCAAGCATCCGAAACTTGGGAATTGAATGGCCTGCCAACAAATTCGTTTCGGTGACAGCTGTCACCTTGGTGGTCACCATCCTCCCATGGTGGCCTTGTTTTCAGTGTTTTGCCAATCAGTCTTTTTGTTACTTCAGCAGGAAAACTTGTTAACTTGCTTGGGAATGATGGGTTCTACATTTTCTTTTGCCTCAGTTTTCCCTAGAGTTGCAACTGACAATGTCGCTGACTTTCACCAGTCAAGGGTTTGCATTCCGTGGCAGATAACTTGCTATCCTGTTGCAGGTATTGACTATGCAGAGTGTATCCAACACTCGTTTGTTCCATCAAGTTTTGCGTTTGCATGGCAAGGAAGTTTCCTCTTCCTGCTCATTCCATGGTTTATCAGGTGCAGAATGTGTCGTATCTTAACTCACATGTTGGGGATTGCAGCTGCCAGCACTTGTTGGTATACTGTGTGGAACACTATGGGTTCATTGGGATGCATTTGTTTTAGGTTCGACCATCTCGGCATCTTTCAATTGATCATTTTTGGGTTCCTCACTGTCTCAAACTGTGGGGTCTTTCAGATGAGCTCATGGGATTTCAATTCAGGGCTACCACATGCATGGACTATACTTGAGATTTGTTGTGAATTGCGCCCACTCAAGTGTGTGACTTCGCATCTTGCCTTATCTCCAAAAGTAATTTTGTCATCTACCTTCAGACGCAAGGACTTTTTGTAAGTGATTTCCTCAATCGAACTGATGAGGGGTTGGGCTTTTGTACCCCTCACTGTCATGCACTGCCATCATGGGGATCCACTTTGTCGTTTGGAGAGTTTCTCTCTCTCATTTGTTTTGGTGATGCAACTCTTCAGAAGCATACATCAGCAAGCTTCCAAACTGGTACTCAGGCTTTCGCACGTATCGCGTCCTCCAGTGTTGATTGGGATCGTTTTGCAAAATCCAATTTCCAGTGTGCTTCCACCAGTGTTGCATTTGCTCCTCTTGAGACAATTCCGGTATTGTCAAACTTTCAGATCTATCCAGCCAGGTTCCACCGTGATGATTTTCTTTTCATGTTTTTGTACCGAATCTTCGATGCCACGAAAGGATTTCCCGGGGAAGGTCCGACATGTAGCCCACCCCATAAATGGAAATGCATCAGTGCAAACATCGATTCAATCCAGTCAAATCTTGATTATCAAAATTGGGATCATCAAGTGTGCTTTTTGCAAGAAACACGGCTTACGAATTTGAATTTCAATGCAAACCTCAGTACTGTTAAGCAGTTCGGTAAGCATATTTTTTCAGGCCAATTATTGAAGGAGAAGGCTGACAAAAATGGTCTCTTCAAAGCACCACATGGTGGTTGTGCCATTTTGGCACCACAATGTTCAACTAGAGCTTTCGAAACCAAAGATGACTTGACCAATCTATGGGATAGTTTGTTCCTTTCTGATCGTGTTGCGGCGGTTTGGCATCAAATCACAAAAAAGATTCGAGTCTTGTGTATTTCTTTCTACGGACATTCAGGGGTCAATGAGAATAATAATCTTGAGATTAATGACGGTCTTATCAATAACATCTTTGAACTTTGTTCTCAGTTCGGTGACATACCAATAATTTTCTCAGGAGACTTTCAAGCGGATCCCGACCAATATGAATCAGTAGTAAGAGCCAAGCAAACGGGCAAATGGTTCGACCCTCTCGTTTCTAGTGATGCAGATGGCAACACCAACAGACCCATCACATACTCAAGGAACTCCGACTTCGTTAACCCAAGTGAATATTTCTCATCAATTGATGCCATTTTGCTCAACAGTGTTGCATTCGCAGCCTTAACGCAGATGAGGGTATGTCATGAATGTTCCAGACCCCATGCACCAATTGAGGCTATCTTCCAATGGGAAAACATCTTTCAAACGGGTTACGTCTTGAAAAAACCTGCAGCTTTTGATCTTAGTTCTATTCCAAAGCAAAATGATCAAATTGACCATGATTCACTTCAGAACATTTCAGAAACAATTTGGGAGACAAAATATCACTCAAGGTTTCAAGAAGCTTCCGATGATAAAGCATGGAAATATATCAATTGTCTTGGCAAAGAAACATTACTCACTGCAGGTGCCACCCTTGGCAAAGGGGTCAGGACAAGGGGTCAAGAGCCGATTTTTGAAAAGAAAACAGTTTTTCCAGGGCAAAATGTTGATGGGGGGGCAGCGACAAACAAAAGTACTAAACTTGCTAAGGTGAACAGGCTTGTTACTGAACTGCGTTTTCGATGCCAGAGACAACCCACTACCACCGAAGATTTCCTTAACGCATTTAATTTGCAAAGTCGTGTTGCAAAGGAACTAAGAACCATCCCTGAATGCAGTTAG
>DF244799.1:5475-23324 GCA_000507305.1 Breviolum minutum Mf 1.05b.01 | reverse complement strand
GATCCACCGCGCGATGGTCCCAACAGACCTTTGGTTTTTAACACCCCAAAGAGGCCCCAAAAAGGGACAAGAACCAGTAGCTTCTGGTCTGTTGTTTTTTTGGGTTTTGTGGTGGGCACATGAACTTCACCAAATGCTGCACCTGCCATGAAAAGTGACACATGAACTTCAGATCACCAAATGGCAACACCCAGGCCAGGAAATGGCAAACTCATAGTTGGTGAATTTGGCACCAAATCCAGAGGCCAGATGTCATGAATATAAGGCCAGAAGAAACGAATGTTACATTGAACCAGAACCCTTCTTGGTGGGAGACTTCGAGTTGCTCTTTCCTTTTCCTTTTCCCTTTCCCTTCCCCTTTGGACATTCGGGGTCACCAACCCAGTGCCCCTTCTGCCAGCAGGCAGTACATTGTGTCATGCCCTTGAGGAAGTCGACGGCTGCACGGCGTTGGTTCTTGGCTCTCTGGTCGAAGGTGATGTCTCCAGAAGCCTTGAAAGGAACTGAGCCAGAGGACGTTGGTGTGCCACTACCGTGAGGCTTCTTTCCAAAAGTCTTCTTCTTGAAACCTTGTCGATGTTGAGCTATGGTGGCAAATGCCTCGGCGATGCTCTCATTCTCAAGCTGGTCCATAGGAAACTCACTGGGCATCGACTCCACGGCTTCATCATCGGAGTAGTTCACATAGCCATCCTCATAGTCGTAGTCACCTTCATCGGCATAGTAGTCCTNGGAAGTCGACGGCTGCACGGCGTTGGTTCTTGGCTCTCTGATCGAAGAGACATCAGAAGCCTTGAAAGGAACTGAGCCAGAGGACGTTGGTGTGCCACTTCCATGAGGCTTCTTTCCAAAAGTCTTCTTCTTGAAACCTTGTCGATGTTGAGCTATGGTGGCAAATGCCTCGGCGATGCTCTCATTCTCAAGCTGGTCCATAGGAAACTCACTGAGCATCGACTCCACGGCTTCATCATCGGAGTAGTTCACATAGCCATCCTCATAGTCGTAGTCACCTTCATCGGCATAGTAGTCCTCCGCCTCATTCTGGAAGACGTCGTCATCGTCAATCTCATAGGCTTCTTGGTCATCATCCGTGACGGCAGCCAGAACCTGCTTCGATCTTCTCTGTCCCTTCCATGGAATCCTCGAACCATGTTGCGGACCTCCTCCACCTCGTGCTGCTCCAAGATAGTCTCTTCTCACGACAGGCCTTTGGATGAGGTTCGGGAACTGCATCTTCAGAGCGTGAGTCACCTTCTTGTAGTTGTACTCGCTGTTGACGCTCGCAAGCACGCTCTGCTGTTCCTTTGCATCCAAACCTGAGAAGGTCATCAGCAGCATGCAACGGAGATTGTCGCTCAGGGTAGTCTCTGGGGACACTTCTTGCAATCTTTTCAGCTCAGTCTCACGACGGATGATGTACTGAGCCATCGTCTCAGAGGATCGTCGCCACACATTCGGAGAGTAGAAGTAGGCCAAGAAGAGCTCATTGACCCGAACTGGCGTCTCTTGGGCGATACTGGACTTCAAAGTGTCCAGGAAAAGTTGCATTCCACCTGGCAACGGGTGTCCATCTCCATCCTTCGTCCTCAGCTTCTTCTGATCAAGGCCTCGAACTGCTTCGTAGGCTGGTCCAGTAAGCTGTGCTCTCAGATGAAGTGGGGTCGCCGTCTGAAGTGCGTCCTGACCATCACGGCCATAGAACAAGTCCCAACTTCTCTCCACATACTCCTCGAAGTGCTCGGGATCACCTGAGTATTGTGGAACCCCATAGCGATCTGTCTCCAGCTTGCCATTGGAGGTAGAAAGATCCATCGTAGTGCAGGCTCAACCAACTGCAAAGTCGGGAACCACGTGAGGTCCGGAATGGACCAGTTGCAGCCTGCCACCAAAGGCAGGAAAGCACTGATTGCAAAGCGCAAGCAAGACGGTGCACCAAAGCGCAGCGCAGCAGAAACCCAATCGGTCAGATCAGGCTCCGCTTACCATCAAAAAGTGCAAGGCAGCACGCAAGTGACGGCACTTTTCCTTAAGAACTAAGGGCGCCCTCCGGGGCCAGTATGTAGCGGCATTCGAGACTGGAAGCTATGCTGAAAAGCTATCTCTGAATGACTGCCATGCATGCACAGGATGGGATTTTCTCACCCTATTATAACCCTGGTCAAAGTTGATCTACAGTAATCTACAGAAGTCGCTACCCCTCGAGTCCTTACATTGTTTCTTCCTGAAACAACAATACATAACAATGCAAAGCTGCAGTCTGGTGCTATTGGGCAATGGAGATGTGTCTGTTGCGTCTTTTTCTGGCACCCATAACGAACACGCAGCATTCTGGCAAAGAGACCATAGTCCCACCAAGCCATAACTCTGGAGTCCTTGAACAAAGCCGCGGTTCGGAGAGCAAAAAAAGACGCGGTAAAATGCCCAGAATGCATCAGAATCAAAACTGCTGCTTACATTTACATGTTCAACCCGTCTACCAAGACACCCAAACATAAACCACACATAGATCCCAGTACATCACGAGCACATTCACAGCTCCACCACACCCTGATTGGTCACCCTCCATTGGGAATCTCCGCATGTGCAAAGTGCCACCTCTAACCCTCGTGCCACGCAAGCCCCACAACATGCTCCATCACCCCTCTTGGCGCGCGATGAAAAATTGTGAAACAGCTGAATGGCAAGAACAAGATTAGAGAGCACAAACCCAAGGAAGAAGAGGCAAACATGGAGGGTGCACACATGGGCGGAAAAGAACGAGGCGAAGGAACATGATATGTAGGAGATGCCAAGTAGAACAAACAGCTGCAAATGTTCAAAAAGGAGAATAACAGAGGAAGAAATCTTTGACAAAACAATTTAACCTGTTCACCTTGAAAGGCGAGGATGACAAAGCATACAAAGACCAATTTCAAGAAGCTCAAGAAGCTGTATTGAATCTTTAGAAGCCCAATGTTGTTGTCTTCATGAAGTTCATCGCGGAAATCACCCTTGAAAACGAGAGGACATGTGTTTTCGGCAAACGTTTGGATCGTGTCTGTCTGATATACAGTATCCAGCAAAAAGCGGACCTCCAAACGCCCCAAACAATGATGGGATCTGTCTTCGATGTATTGCGAAGTGTTCTAAACTGAGATAGGTTGATGGTTTCGAAGGTGCTGCTGGGCACAGCATTTTGAGTGCAGAATCACGAATCCTTGGTGAAACACGTTGGTATTTAGAGAAATTGAAAAGTTGAGATGACCAAAACGATGGGAACGACGAGTGATGTGAAAAATCTCTCCTTGGGTGTGTTCTCATCAATCCATTGGTAGCCTTAGGGAACAGGGCAATTGAATGCACATCTGGATCTCCATGGTTGCCTCAGATTTGTTGGCTCATTCAACCGTCAGAGATCCAGACCTTTCAAATAGTCATCCACGATGAAGGAGTTCCCTGTTCGCTTGTCTCGCCTCACCGAGACAAACGACGTGAAACACGACGTCGGTCAAACGGTCCCTCGAGGTATCACGTCGTAGCCTCACGGTATCTGGACATCTGAGGTCTGGACGACATGAAGACCACTTGTGGGTTCGACAGAGACCTTTTTTTTCAACAAAAAGAGAAGTGTTAAAACTATTTGAAGCTGCTATTCCCTTTCAATGCCTTTGAAGTGGTCGCAAATGTTTTGAGTGTTTGCAGTGTTTGAAACTTTTCGAACTCAGAACTTGACCTGGCAACCTGGTCGCAATGCTGGACAAAAGTGGGCACTTTCACTGACAATGGGCTCAGAAATACCACCTGGCACAGCTGCCACTTGCAGAATGCCAGAAAAAAACACACAAAAAGTGAGATATATATCGTATATATTATGTCTAAGTCTATGTATTAATTATACGTACGGTGTCATGGTAAGCTTCGCACATAGAAAAGCAACACCACCGAGAACACAGCGCGGCCAACGAGGACGCTGGAATTGTTGTCCTGCACGTGAGACACTGGAGTGCACTTTTGGTATTGAAATCAGTCCAAACAAAATACGTAGCACAAGATTTGCCAAGATTTTGATGGTTTGATTGCACTGACTGATTACACAAGCCGATGGCCGATGGCCCGATGTGTACAGAACTAAGTAGCACACCAGCATCGTCCGAATTGCTCGATAGTTTGCCTCGAGGAGCCGGCTTCACAAATTTCACAACGCACAGCTCCAAGAGGCTCACGCAACAATTTCCCATCCAACCAACACATGTGTTACTATTGAATACTATTGAATACTATTGATGTGCATGAAATCGCACTTGTCGTACATCTAAAAGATTCTAAAAGCAATTAAGAGCGGAAGACTAAGAAAAATGAATTTGTCGCATGAGTTGCAGGTCTCCTTTGTGATCCCCCAAAGCTAGTTCTCCAATAGTGTAGAATAAGTAGAAACACTGAAATACTTGCTCAGCTCACACAAAAAGAGAGTTGCGGCTTGAGAGGGAAATCTGGAGAAAGCATGTGAAAGCTGTGAGGAATAGTTCAGCCGCCGGATTGTCAACACAAACTGAACTGTTCAGAGCGTTTTCCAACCAGAACAGCATCAACACACAACAAAATCTGACAAAAATATACAAAAATCATGTAAGGATGGCAGAAACATGCAGAAACATGTGTCAGCTCTCTCAGCGTACTGTGCGGCAATTGCAGCAAACGTGGCTAAAACATGTTCAAACAGGCCAAAACAAGAAGTTGTAAGAAATGTGTGACAGAGACTTCAACCCAATCTGACAAGGACAAGCGATGAACAAGCACAATTCCTGGATCACACTTGAATAATCTTGAATAAGTGTAAGTTGATTGACATTTCTTGAATTCGTTGCCTACGAAAAAAGCAGGGAATAACATGGAAGAACAGTTCTTGCAATACGAGCTAGGACATCGAAATGGCGATTTAATTTTCACTGTGAAGTCCATTGTGCGTCCATTGTTGCTTCTTTCAATCGACTGAGGCCTTTGCGAGATTGTCTTCTGGAATGGATTTATATGCGTAACCTGTCAACACATTCCGGGACAATTTGACCTTCAAACCCGGGTCCCCTGAGTTTGCGGTCAATGAAAACCCTCCAGCAAGCACTTAAAATACTTGCAACATGTCCCTGCCAATGGAACGTCCCAACTAAAACCCGGCATAGATCGGCATGGCATGAATCTGATGCTGTCAATGCTATGTGTTTGCATCCCCTCGCGAGAAAGCCAGCATTCATCTAGCCAACATTCACAAGAACGCTTCCGCTCAACAATCCTTAATAGTGGTCCTAATCGCTTCACATCTCTGACAAAGTTCCAAATTCGAAACATTTTTTCCGTGGCTACCCAGAAAGCTCCAGTACACTATGTCTGACTTTTGGCTGAATAAGTCTCCCAAAGTGCTCTTCTTCGGCAGATGGGACTCTTCCACACGCCTCTAGTCTATTATTAGTGGATGCAAAAAAAAAGTTCACATTCAGAACCTAAAGCCAGCGCATAAACAGGGACAAACAGGTCAGCAAGGTTGGTTTCCAATCTTACAAATGCAAATAATGATAGACTAGGATACCTTGTAAGAAATTTATACAACGCAGTGAGAAGTTTATATACTGTTCACTTTTCCCGGTCCTTCTAGCCGCTGTCAAACAGGCCAGCAGCACTTTGGATAAGGCGCAAAAGGTGGTTCGCTCCACCAGGCCTCTCATCCTCTTCATACTCCTTTTCACCAAACCATTCAAATCACATTATTATCACATTCAATCCATGGAAGAAACCACAGTCACCAGCCTCCAAGGTCCAATCCACGACCTGAGGAAAACTCAATATCTTTTGAACTTCAACTCCGCCATTGGCACACCTTCAAACTCTGCCTTTCAAAAATCGAATTGACGAACTGCATTTAGAGATGGGTTTTGCCTGCCAGGCCTGACTTACACATGGCATCATATGGCTATTTTTCCTGTAAAATCCTGTGGGGTTTTCCAACTTTCCTCAGGAATTGGCTGCACCTGTGCTGGCCTTTTTCCCTGTCTTTTTAGCCTGGAGCACTGGAGTCTCAGACCAACTGGACTGTTTCCACCCAAGTCTTTCCAGCCTTTCCACTGTTGGCTTTTCCCTTCTCAGATTTCTCGTCTTTTTTTTCCTTGTCCTTTCCGCTATCTGGTGGGTTCTTGGCCTGCCAGGTTACACCCCAATGATTCGGCAGGAATGGCAGAAACAAACAACCTTGAACAACTGACCGATGTTAGGTTGTCATCGAGTTCCTACCGTTCCCTGTGCATTTTCATTGTGGAGCCTCAGCAGAATACCCTTTCTTGCCCAGTAGCAGCAGGAAGGGCTCAATCAGCTGATCGAGCACGAAGCCAAACCTGAGGTCTGCATCCAAGGACAGCTGCATGTCTTACCACGATTTGAAGTTTACAAATGCTTAAACTGTCTTTAAAATATTTTCAACCGTCAAACTTCCACTCCTTGGGAAGTTGATTCTGAATCAGGTGTCCAAAAAACATGGAACAGGGGATTTATTGTGTCCGTCCTGACCCCTCAGTCTGCAATACATCAAAATTTGGCAGCTTGAGGGTCCGGTGGTTAGGTCCCGTTCGGTTTTTCTGAGGTGTAAAATGGTGTAAAAAAATTGCAGAATCTTTTGGATACTTGATACTACTGTTGCATTTCTTGGCCGAAGGGAGCTTCAAGCCTCCCTGGTCAATCTGTGACGTGCAAGGCATCTCAGGTGCAAACCAAATTCCGGATGCCACAGAGACAATAGGTCCGCAAATCAAGACAAGGCCTGAAGCTCGGAATGGAATTTACATCATTACCACAACACGATGATTTCCTCTGAAGCGTTTCCAAAGTTGCATGTTGGGAACCATGAAAATTGTTGGGAAGCCGGTAACGAAGGAGTGCAACATGGGATGAACTGGATGAACTATTGCGAACGAAAGATTGAGGGATGAAATCTGCAGGATGCAATTAGGGCCAAAGGCGAGCAATGGGACTCTGTAATTCTATGATTAAGACAACCTGCTACATTCTCGCCACGCATGCTTCTAGATTCTAGATTGTGTCTTTATGTGTTATTGCTATATTCAAATCTAGTTGTTCCGGCGAAGGATTCGTTAGTTCGAATCCACCCGAACAAGCCACACCATTTTTCCCAGGCAGCACATACTAGCACTTACATTCACACAAACCTTGACATGCTCACATAGACTTAATTTCAAACGCTGGTCCAGGATGATTCTGATCACTTTCAGGTTTCATGACATGGCGAAGTACCGCCTGTCCGGCGTGGCAATCCAAAAAGCCCTTGTATATGGTTCTGTCAATTAATGCAAATCTAATCCAGTTTTACATTTGATTTGCACAACCATAGGTATGAATTTGATTGAATTTGTTGATATATCACTTAATTGTTGTTTACTGCTACACTGTTATTAAGAGAATTGAAGTAACTGACTAATCAAATAGATTCAAATAGAGGAATTCAATGCAAGAAGTTAGCCGTTACTGTCGTTTCGTTATATAATACTCTCTATGGTTGATTTCTTGATTGGCAATCTGATCTGCCTGAGGCGTTCACGTGACATCTTGCCGGAGAAGTGCTGCGCTACGAAGCCGTACAGACACAAAAGCAAGAAGCCATTGTTGCGATGCCACAAACCTCTGAAAAGTTGGCTCACAAGTCTGTACCGTGCCCAAAGAGTACACAACGAAACTGTCGACATACATGTATGATACAATGATAATACTTAAGACTACTATACTATACTATACTATACAAAATACATGTTATTTTCTTCACATAGCTGTCGACAGACACAAACAAATCATCTGTCAGCGCTTGAAGTCCACCGCAAACGCTGAGGACGAGCACTGACAAGGCCACCCAGAACGACGTAATCCAGCGGCAAGTTCAAGTAGCTTGCGTACATGGAAGGACTGGCCTTTCGAATCCGAGATTTTGTACTTTGGTGTCGGCATCTTTGATGGCAAATTCAGAGATGAGATCGACCAGAAAGAGTGGTAAGGTCAGCACTGGCTGATGTTCAGCTACTGAGTCAACTAGTGGGTTTCCAGTCTTGGTGTGCTTCACGAACCTGAGTGCAGCTGTTGAACAAACCAAAACACAACGCAACAGAACAAAAGGCAAAACATTTAAAATGCTTCTAAAAAACGCTACAAAAGCTAAGACATGCTAGCACTGCCACTCGGAGCTTTTTTTTCTAGAGCATCAGGTCGTCACTAATCATTCAGTAGTGCCAGAATGGCTGCCTATGTTGTGCGTGGAGTGATGTTTCATTTTTCGACACCGTTCTTGCAGCCCTTCGGTACGTCAAGACCCCTTTCCACAAACTTAGGGCTTGCACAAACCACGTATCCGTGATGAAATGGGACCGAAGTACCTGACATGCAATTCAGTAAGAAAGCAATCATGGTGAACATGAGGAGTCCGACACTCAAGGATCCAACGCAAGTTGGTTCCAATCATATGTTATCGTGCCGAAATTCGTTGTCTTTTGAGGTGGTTTTGGTATGTACTTCTTTGATCAAGTGCGCAGCGAATCTACTCCTTGTCTGCATCTACAGGTGTCTACAAGTCTGAGAATGCATCTGTTTGGCCAGAGCTTTGATTTCAACATTTAATGAATTTAATGCTACGAGTGGGCGACAGAAATGCCCTCGTTCTGCTTTCAATGCCTTTCGAGCCTTCATTCTTGCCAGATATCAACACGCAATCCACTGTGAAACGTGGAACGTGCAGTATCTAAGTGATCTACAGAAATGACAACGATTCGATATGATTCGATATTTGGACGGTGCAAAAGAATCGAATCTGCGAATGATATTTCGTGGTTTTTCTGCCTTTCTTGCCTCGCGCCTTGCTCCAAACGCTGAAAACAAAAAAAACAACACATCGAAGATCCAAGGGTCACCCAGTCGGGTATAGACAAGCACATACAAGAGCTGTGACTACGACGAGCAGGGTCATGACCTGAGAAGAACACCAAACACGAGCTTTGAAAACAAGCTCTAAAAAATGCAAACATGTTTTTCAAATGTAACAAACAGTAATACATAGGAAGACACTATGCTATTATGCTTAATACACGACTATGCCAATGCTTGTGACCTTGATGCGAAAGAAGGCAAAGTCATAGGCACCCATCTTCTGCCTCGCGAGAGTCCAGAAATATTCGGGATTGTACTTGTCTCAAGACAGCCTCAGCTCCCCAAAAAATTGCGAGACCTTTCAGTTTTGCTGCTTGTCTTGGTCATGTCAGCTTGTCGTCCCGCCGGCTCAGCCGCCTTCGTCTCTGCCAGTCACAGAAGGCCAGCACTTGGTAGCCAACGAACACCATCAGGGGACCTAACCTGCAAATGACTGCAAGGATCAAGCAATGTGGACACAAGACACAGAATCTGGAGAATCTGAAAAAATCTGGATGGATGGCGCGCCAGGAGCAAAAGCATGACAGCGTCTGGAGCTGTTTGAGCTGTTTGAACACCTTGACATTTTTGGCACAAAATGAGGCCATGGCTGTTCAACGGAGCGTAGGGGTTGCAAACCAACCACTGGAACCTGCATTGCTCCTGCTGTCCCCACCTGGCAAACCCGCAAAAATGCAAAGCTCGAGTCAGTGGCAGGGAAGTTTGAAAGCATCGGAAGCATCGAAGGCATTGGGGGTGTCAAGGCCATGTTCCAGCCAAGTCAACCGAAAATCCATTCCTGTCAACCACTTTGAGTCGCAGAGTCCAGTTAAGTCAGCTGAGTCTGTCCTAAGAGCCTTGCTACATAGAAGATGGTATAGGCTTTGTACACCTCAATTTTGCAAGGCTTTCCGTGGCGATTTGCTCTTCAAGATGGCGTGCAAGGAAGTGCAAGGCATGTTGCAATTTGTTCAATGTGCGCACTGGATTTGGATTTGGATCGATCGATCACATGTGCCATGCAGGCGTCCATTTGTTCCCAATCAGTCGCAATGCTCCAAACAGAGGAGATGGGTGCCGGGGTGAAGCACTAGGTGCAAAATAAAGGCTGGACTTTTCTTGTTCACTTTGCTAAGCCTTGAAAAATCTTCCGGTTGCATTTCCTTTCAGAAGGCAACAGTTTTGCAATGATATATAATTGTTACTTACAATTGTCTTGTTTTATGTTTGGCTTCGTCACCGAGACCAACACATGTTCCTGGTCTGCCTACTCTGTTCTTCCCTTAAGTGCTCTTTTTCAAACGGCTCCCAAGACAATGCCCTCTTTTCCCTTGGGCTCATTCAACATTCAACATCATGTCCATGTAGCATTGTAGCATTGTAGCATTGCGACATGCATCATGGATCAATCGGATCAATCGATCAATCGTCGAGACAAAATCGGCCAAAAGTGAGGCAGGAGCCCCTGAGTTGAAGCGCCCCAAAGCTGCCAACAAAGCTGCATGGAGCCCAACCCTCGACAAAGTGCAGTGAAACATTCAGCAAAAAAGGTAGGAAAAACGTCAAAACAACTCAAAATATCATAAAATATCCACAATCCACGACGGGATCGAATCGAATGGGCTTAGGTTTGGACATGTTGATCACAAAGATATATCCACCCCACGCCTCAGAGACATGGCAGCAAAATGCGAACTGCCGGACCAGTTCATATTAGTTCATACTCAAATCGATGTAGTTCCCGTTGTAGAGGTGTAACACATCTCAGCTCTGGCTGTACACAGGTTTGTCAAATAATCCATTAGTGAGACTTATGATAGGTTCCTTGTAGGTAGTATGGTATGTGAATGGTCTATGATACTTTCATTGTCCGATGTCCGTGGTACCTTCACACTGCATTGTCCAAAGCTCTGCAGTTATCTCAGCTGTCCACCGCCACCATGTAGAAATAGGAGAGGCCTCCAGCAAAATTTGGGACCGCCTTTGACTCCGTGATGTCACACTTTGCAAAGCCCAAGTCAAACATTTCACATCTTAAAATTCGCACCTGCAAATATGCTAATGGGCCAGTGAGCCGGAGTTCTGACACACAAAAGCCACCTGAGCAAGTCATCCACACGACACGAGACTCGACCCATTTGGATCCATTTGGTTTCTTGGTCTTTGCACTCTGGGTCTCCCAGCAGCCAAAAGGTGGAGCAAATGGCCGTAACTGCAACAGCTTCGTTGTCAAACTCACCTCCCACAGACCTTTGAAGAGGGCACACAAGAGAGATCTCAAAATTTTACCATTCTACAATTCATATCAATTCATTGTTAATCTTATTGTCTTAAAAGTCCTAGACTTTGCCTCATGAGGTGCGCAGGAATCACTGCCATGATCAATGTCGAGGCAATTCCAGCATTGACCTCCAAGCAAAATTTGTGTTTTCGAATACAGCAGCTGGAGGCTACGCCGAACAAATTGAAAACACGCTGATATTGAAAACGAGACTTTCGCAGCTTTCGTGGTTTTCATCTCAGACTCTAAGACTTCAGCACTTCGAGAGATCTCGTATGTGAGGAGACCTGGAGCACATGAGCAGTTTCCAACGTGGCAAAATCAAGACCTTTTTGGTTCTCTTGAATCCTAGTTGTAAGAAATACAGTGATATAGGGATTCACAGTGATTCACCGGGATTCACGGGGATTCATGCTTTACTGTAGATGGCATGAAGTTTCCAAATGTATAACCGACTTACTAATCCCACAGTCCTGAAAATGACGGAAGTCTGCGTTGATACTATCCATGACCCGAATGCCCATCCAACTGGATAGTGTGCAAATGGGAAGCATTTTTGCAAAAGTGGCGCTGCTGAAGGCAGACAGCATATTTATGGTTCAGGTTCAGGCCAAAAATATCTGTTCCAAAACTGGAACTGGAGTGCTCACAGCATTCTGTGCAGCAAAAGGTGTGTCTCTTTCATCTTGATATTTGGATTCCTGAACATTGCAGAGTCCTTGAATGAAAGCAGAGTCTACAATATTGTGCACTATAGTCTCTGACTACACCCCATCGTCTGTGTCCATTGCTGGATCGTATCCAAAATCCGAAGCCACCTATCTGGTCATGGGATACTTGCCTGTAGTTTTCTCCCTTGGAGGATCTTATGGCCGTGCCATGAACGTGCAACATCTAAGCTTGCAGCCTGTGAAGATGGACCTGGCGCATGCCAAAATGTTACAAAATCAGACAAGAGGTCAATCCAGAAATTAGGGCCCTGACGCATAAGTTCCAAACCAGGGGGGAATCATGCAACAAATATCGTTCAAGCCTCAGGGGCATTTTGAATTCAGTGTCCTCATGTGAGCTGCGATGAAAGTCCCCCAGATGCATGGAAAAACAACCTTCACATTTCACATTTCACATTCTCATTTCATCTGAATGGCCGAATGGCCGAGGCTCATTGTGTGTTGATCTCATACATAATCTTGCATCCTACTTCTTGGGGACATCTGGTGATGTGTGAACCAAGTTCTGCTGCAGTAATTCATCGTGCAATGGCCCTGAAATCCGTCAAGACAACACAAGAGGAACCGGAGCAACTGGAGCAACGTACAATGATGTATATACGTACAAGTATGTACAGGTACAGTATCTGGCTGACTAAGGTGAGGATTCAAAGGCACCAGACCAACTGTGTATCTTGCTGTTTCGACCCTTTCGTAAAGCCAATCAAGCCACTAAGCCACTGAGTCAAGAGGGCCATTGGCATCGCAGGTTCATGCGGGAAAGCTACCATTCGCATGTGACCAAATGTCACTAAGCCCAACTCAACCAACAACGACAAGAAGAAAGCACTTGGCAAACATATCACACTTGCCCACTGCCAAACTACGAGTAATGTCAAAGTCTCTTGTTCCCTGCATTGACAATATGTGTCGCTGTGTCTCTTGCAGAACGTATGATTAGAGAAAGCACTAACCATGTGTAGCTAGGATCACAAGACAGAAACAGTCCGACCTCTGAATACAAGAAAAGTAAAGGAAGAAAGTGAAGAAAGAGAGGAAAAGTGTAAAGAATAAAAGAAAATAGCAAACAAACAAACAAACAAACAAGACAAGACAAGACAAGACAAGACAAGACAAGACAAGACAAGACAAGACAAGACAAGACAAGACAAGACAAGACAAGACAAGACAAGACAAGACAAGACAAGACAAGACAAGACAAGACAAGACAAGACAAGACAAGACAAGACAAGACAAGACAAGACAAGACAAGACAAGACAAAACAAAACAAAACAAACAAACAAGACAAGACAAAAGAAAACAAAACAAAACAGATTACAAAACAAAAAAACAAGAAGTGAGAAAGGATATGCAATGAAAGCAGGAAAACACGATGAGGAGAAGCTGCAAAGTGGAGAGAGGAAGAGGAACGGAAGGCAAGGCTAGGTATAAATAAGAGATGGGCAAAATGGAAACGACGTGAGATGACAAGGGCAACATTCAAAACTGAAAAAGAAAAAGAAGTACAGCATGCCTGCACTATGACTGCCATGACCACGGCCATGACGGACATGACCACATTGCTCTGTGTGCCAGACTCATTGGTGTGAAGTCATAGCTGGGCTTGATGGATGGCCTCATTTCAAAGCACAGACACTTGGTTCAAAAGATCAAAAGGTTCAAATTGTCAATTGGAAGGTGCCGAGCTAAAGAGATCTAAAGAGATGGTTTTCTTGAGCTACGTGCAAAAACTTCCAGCCGCTTCTTTTCAAGGATAAGATGAGTGGCCTCGAAGGGCCGAAAGATTCATGCAGAAAGTGTGACTTCAAAGATTTTCGAACCAAAAACGCAGGTAGTGAGGTAGTGAGATGCAGGATTCTTACGAAGGATTCAGAACATTCCGCGCCTCAAAGCCATAATAACTGATGGAGTTTGCACTGTGAATTCTCCGATTTTCTTCATCACCTCGAGATGCGATCCGTTTTGGTCCGTTTTCCTGTTTTCACTGCAAAAGCGACACTTTCAAGGATTGACAGGACCTGGATGTCGTCTTTTCGTTGAAGCTGTTCAAATCGAAAGAACGCAAGTTCAATCGAAAAACGAGGAATCCAAAACTCTGTCTGAAGGACCCACAAAAACTGAGACTCTCGACCTCCTGAATTGCAACTCCTGTGACCTGCATGCCTGGATAAATCCTCGGCAGCAGACAACTTTGTCGACTCTTCGACTCGTCTTGATTGCAGTTCCCCATTTCACTGTCTTTCATCAAAGTATATTTTCCTTCATTATCTTCATTATCTTCATATATTTTCATTCAGTTGTCCGCAGACCCTCTTGCGAGGGGAGCGCAAAGGAGACGACAAGCCTGAATGTAAAGGCTGTTGAGGGACATGTGGCGATGCCTGCTTTTGAAGGGCCTCCGCGCACTTTCGCATGCCTCCGCGTCTGTCCTTTTGAAGCACCGGTGGTTTCTGTTTCTCTTTTCTTTAAACGAAGCAGAAGGTGACATCAGAAATCTGCGGCGGCTGTGGATTTGCAAGTTTACTCTGGATGAAGTGTCTTGCAACCTTTTGCCCCCGTCATACCGAAAGCCTAAGCATGGACAGTACTCCCGACCCTTGGCACAGACTAGAGCAACGACAAACTTGGGGCTTCACGAACTTCTTGAAACTGAGGGGGTATCCACTGCACCTCGCAAAATCTTGCCAAAGATGGATTTAAACTTAGAGTTTTCTAAAAACTCAATAGTTAATTAGGAATGCTGCCAATGCCGATGCTGTAGCATGTTTCATGCTGTTTGCACTGAAAAGCTTGAATCTGTTGGTTTTACTGTGTTTTGTGCGGTGGGTCCTTGCAAAAGGCTGTGTTTTAAAAAAAAGTCGCAAATAGCATTCATGTTGTGGAAAAAACTTCTTTTTGCGCTTGACGATGCGCATCCCAAACACAGGGTTTGCCATAATCACTTGAAACAACCCTAAAAAATTGGAGAAACCCTGCATCACCAAGGGATAATAGCGTTCAATTTTTAGGGTTGATTTTCTGACCCCGAAAACCCTTCCTTTTTTCAAGAGTTTTGGGTGCGCACAGCACCCAACCAACTGCAACAGCATCATCGACAACAACAACAACAACAACAACAACAACAACAACAACAACAACAACAACAACAACAACAACAACAACAACAACAACAGACAAAAACAACAGCAACAACAACAACAACACCAACAGCAACAACAACAACAACAACAACAACAACAACAACAACAACAGACAACAACAACAGACAACAACAACAGACAACAACAACAGACNNACATCGACAACAACAACAACAACAACAACAACAACAACAACAACAACAACAACAACAACAACAACAACAACAACAACAACAACAGCAAAACAACAGCAACAACAACAACAACACCAACAGCAACAACAACAACAACAACAACAACAACAACAACAACAACAGCAACAACAACAGCAACAACAACAGCAACAACAACAGCAACAACAAAAACAACGTTCTTCACAGCGGGCACTGCCGGGGGAGCGCTGGCTACGAAATTGATCATGATGTGTTTGAAGTTTGTACATAATTCATGCACATCCATGCCGTTCAAATCTATAAACTTAGGCCATCGCGTTGTACCAATTGGACGTCCTAAGGGATACCATGACTCATAGTCATACCAGTGTAGGAACTTGTACCTGAGGACAATGATATACCAGCAACTTAAAGCAATTTGACAAGTCTGCGGCTGGCAGCCATTCAATCTGTTGTTTTCATTGCAGTAGCTCAACGTCTTCAGCTTGCGTGTCATTTTGACCGATCTCTCTACACCGCCATTGCCGGACTTGCCCGCGTGGAGCACAATCCATGCTCTGCTAGGTACTCTGCAGCTCTGTAGTTGAACCATGGATCAAACCTCCGACCAGGAATGTCGATGGATGTTTCCGGTTCCGGAATGTCCGCAAGACAAAAATCCACGGAGCATCTTTCAGTGTGCAACAAGGCCGGACGAGATCACCCATCTCAGCTGCTGGCTCATGAATGATGTAGCCAAAATCCTGGAGGTTGGCTCTACAACGAAAGCATGGCTATGCGGCTATGCGTGCCATGTTTTATTTTGGGCGTCAAAACTTGCGAAATGTGACAAATTCTGCCACCACATGCTTACAATGCATCAGGTGAGCTCCAGGAGAGAGCCTTCGCACAAATTCAAGACAAAAGAGCCAAACCATGAAGACATATCATAGTATCCAGTTGATGAAAAGATGAGAAAATCCCTCGGACATCGTTGGATCTCGGACCAAAGCAAAGCAAAGTCGTTAATGATAATGATGACAGCAAAGACAGTGAATTGACTTTACCCCTAACATCTCAGAGGTGGTACTTCTTTACAGATGCTAGCTCTATGCTCCTCTTATATCTACATTTGCATGATTGCATGGTTTGAGTTGCTTTACCTCTTCATGCGTCCTTGATTGGATAGAGTCTGATATCGTAGGCTGCATAGGCACCTCTCCGTCAAGATCGTTGACCGAAACGAGAAAATCGTCTCGCACATCTGTTTCTCATGCCGAGGTTCCATAAAGGAGGAACAGGACTTGGAGACAAATGAGAACCTCAGTTGGAGGAAAAGCAAAAGCCGGCACAAGCTGGAACAAGTTGAAGTCAAAGCAATATTTATTTGGACTTGATGATGTGTTTTAATTCCGTTTCTCTTTGACTTGAATGTTCTTTACTAGATTAAATCAAAATCGCTCAGGACTCAGACCTACAAATTAGGTTGAGGGTCTTGTGGACAATCAGCAAAACATGGCAGCAGGTTTCACACTTACACTAAACCTCGTCAGCTTGTTGAACTTGATCGTGAATGTTGGTCCAACGATCCCGCATTTTCTACATCATTGACAGCCTCTTCAACGACTCCAAAACCTCTACATTGAATGTGAATGCAGAAGAACCTGGAACATTGCCCCTATGCCAAAATTCTCAAAAAAATACCAGCTATATTGTTATATTCTAGAACTGTCTGCTCCCCCCATAGCCCAACGGCATCCGCAGATTACACGATTACACCAAAAGGGCTGAACCAAACTATCACCCGTGAACCTTGGGCGTCCCCACAGCTTTGAAAGCAAGTCTCACTGGAAGCAAAGCATTCCTTTCACCGACGAGCGTTGCGCAGTATACATTTGAACATCTCCCTATAGGTGCCATTTGATCTTAAGCTAACTCAATCTCTAGACAGATCTTGTGTCGCTCGTGTCGCTCAAGCACTCAGCTTAGAGATGCAAACGTTGACAGGTCGTTTCGAATGTGAGGTCAGGACATGTCCAACTCAAAGCGCTGGCCCTCCACCTGGGCTTTCAGTTTTACAGTTGTACATGCGCCATTTTTTTTTTCATCAAATCAAGTGATATCATGTGTCTCCTTCCCCACTTCCCCCTGCATCTCTCTTTTCTTTGATCTATTTAAAAATTAATTATACAGGTCTATGCCTTCAAAAGCAGCTTTTGAGAAGTCCCTGTCTTCCCTACAGTGGTTCCTACATTGTTCATCCTGCCTTCAGCGCCTGAGACACTCTATCGCTCTAGCCCAGCCCATGAAACAAAATTGAGCCGCAAAACGCTTCGATCACAGTACATGGAGCTACTATGCCCCATGAGCTACAAGCACTTTGAGCACTATGAGCTATTGTGAGCTACTCTACAAAACAATATACGTTTCGAGTAATGAGAATGAGAATGATAGTGGCAATGATAATGATAACAATAACGATAAATGTCAGCAAGTCACGAGAAAAGTCCTACGGAACAAACGCTTAGACAGCACCCAAGCAGCAGAAGCAGCAGTACTTTTTCCTTCTGTGTTTGGGTGCCAGTTTGTGCAACTCTGGCCTGTTGGCAGGTGTCAAAA
>DF244798.1:4519-21057 GCA_000507305.1 Breviolum minutum Mf 1.05b.01 | reverse complement strand
GTACAGCTAATCACCATGACATCGCATTGCATCACGTGACATGACACAACACAAGCCATCACATCGCATCAAATGACGTGACCATCACATGACCTGACCCCGGAACAGACATCAAGACATCAAAACACTTCACTACAAAGCACAAAACATCACCACCATGGAAGGGCAGAAGGCTCGTTCACAGCAAAGAAATGATTTGGGCATCGCGCTGGTCGGTCACCATGCGCACATTCTATAGGCAAATTCTTTCTGAGCTATATAGTTCTTTTCCTTTTGGAAACTTCCGCCCCCGGCTTGTCCGGGCACTACTGGTATATATCGTCTCTCGTAGCCTCCTTGCCATCGCAGGAGTCCCGAGCTAGGATTGCGGCCATGCAAGCTCGGTGCGAAAACCAAGGCTGCTCCAGCGCAAGAGGCCTTAACTGTTCCAGGTAGGGTGATTGGGAATCTATTTGGTAATGGTTTGGCGTTGAGATGTATGGCAGGAGCCCCTGCTTTGGAGACAAAGTCTGGTGAGTTTGTGGCTGGCAATGCCGTGAAACATTTGAATGAAATTCCTACTGGAAAATCCGTGGTTGAAGTTCCTGAAAACACCCCTCCTCCTCCAGCACTCCTTCCTGACAACCAGCTTGGCGATCCCACACTTGTGCATTCGGATGGGTGTGCTACTCCAACACCTGCCGATAAAAATGGTGGGGGTAAGTCAGGGGAGGAGGAAAACGAAGAGATTCCATTAGGGTATTCCCCAGCTTTAGCAAAACATACCTCTGCGGAATCCGCTGCGGTTAAGCCTCCGAGTAAAACGATCAAGAAGTTTGACAAGTACTACCATCAGAACCTTGGCTTTATATGGGTTAATGCATAGAGATTCAACTAAGGATGAGGCGCTACTGTGACCCAAAGGCCAAGATGAAGTGCACAGCTTCCAAGGAATGCACGGCGATGTTTCAAACAAAAGAGGGTCGTGCTTTGGGCTTGTATTGTGGAATTGATCATTTACAAAATTTGGACTACCCAATCACACCCCTTAAGCTATATAACAAGCCATGGAAAATTCTAAGGTGAAAAATTTCGCGACCTTTTGCAGAAGCACGACGATTTTCAATCTGTGGAGGTCCAAATTGCTCGGTGGAGCCAGCGCAAAGAAACGGGGGGAAAGGAGGGTAGGTGGGTCACTCACTAAGACTTACCTAGCGGATTTGGAGAAATATACAAAGAATCTTGTATAAATTGGCTAACAACATGAAGACTTGACAAAGATGTTGAACTACCATATTTATATATATAGTTATTTATCCCCAAATGCTAAGGACTATGATCGACAAAAGCTTTGAGTGGGCTGCTTCTCGTGGACTAACCCGAATCAATCCGGCACACAAAGAGGAGGAGGCCAAACTGGTCCTCACTGAGAAATTTGGTACTGAGACTGAGAAAGGTGAAAGGATGCAACTCGAGGGGCAGGGTACATGTGAGGACAGGGGTTGTTTTACTCGATGTCTGGTTCTTTAAGTAAAGGAAATTTCACTTGGAATATCATCCATGTTGATACGCCTTGTAGGATCCTGATGGAGTATTGATGGACACCGATCTGGTAGGGGATGATTTCGGCACGCAGCCTGTGGGCGATGACAAAGAGCACGGAGAGGCAATGGTCAGAGCCGCAGCTGCTGTGGCCTCTGCTGGGTCAAGCAAGTTGCTAGGTCAAAGTTGATTGGAGTAGTTCCTAGCTACTTAGATGAGCACATATTATATGTAAAGTACATAATATGTATATAGGGGCCATCACCATATGCTTTCACCTTGCCTTTGCATATGAGGCTGGTCTTTCCGGCAATCCAAAGGAATGTATCACCATATACCATCTTGCCACAGTTCATCTCAGTGCTTGGCAAAAAGATTGACCATGCGACGACCCAGAAGGACTAGTTAACATTTGCATATGCATGCAGGATATAATATTGTTTTTCTTATATATGTTCATTGCAGGAAAAGCTGGACAACATGAACTTACCTCGTGTTTCTGAGATTCTTAGCTGTTTAGTCCCTACCGGTTCCAATTCATTTTTCGGGCATGATCCACCTAATTAAGGATGGCGAGGCAAATGCAAACCCACATCGACTCGCTCAACAACAAGTACAATGATCTCAGCACAGCGCAGGCTGAATATCTTAGCATGGATACTTCGAACACAAGGCTGGTAAGTTCACCTTATCTACGTAAAAAAGGTTATATCTCAAATCTATCGAGATATAATATCATGTAGACTTTGGGGGGCCGCTGGAGATTACTGGCCACAATCCCTGACGAGGGGTCTCGACGAGAAGAAGAAGAGCATCATGAAGCTTTTCGCTGATTGCATTAAGATTGATGTGACCTTGAACAACTACATCACCCGCAATAAGATGCTTGGTTTTAACTTAGTAAGTGGGTGCCACTGGTTTTCATTTGGTACATATATAAAGTCCAACAAAGGAAACCCAACCTCACTTAGGAATATCAAGGCTCCCAGCGCTCCAACTGTGAAAGGTTCTTCCAAGCCTGAAAAGGGCGAGGATGGCAAGGCCAAGGATGGCCGAGCCAATAAGGACAAGGCCAAGGATAGCAAGGTCAAGAAATCTAAGACTAAGAAGTGATCCAAACATGAATCACTATATGCTTTTGGGGATTTGCGGCATCACCTTAACAATCAGGGTGAGTGTCTTTACAATTTGTGGCCAATCTATTTGCCACGCAGCTTGCTTCCAAGCTGCTTCTGCTTTGATGGAGATCTGGGCTTTGGAAACAATCAAAAAGATTGACATACATGTTTGACTTTTACTTTTGGCAGTTAAGATCTTATGGTATAGCTAGTCCCTAATACATAAAGCGGCTCCTCCTGGGTTTTCCCTTCGCAGGCCTGGATGTCGACGAAGATGCCCGCCCAAAAGCTGAAGGCCTGAGTTGTGGGTTGAGTTTTGGCTTGGCCAAATTGGGTTCCCGAATAGAATTCTCAAAAACTGGAGGTGAATCCTCTTCGTCTCCAGATGATATAGCTGATGCTTTCCTTGAAGATGCAGGGCAAGGAGTTCCTTGTATAATTTATTTTTTGAACAATTTTGCTATCCCTCCAAATTTCATTTGTGGATCAAACTATGTTATCATCTACGATCAGGATATGATATGATGACCATGCAAAATAACAGCCAAGGCTGCTTCAGCAACTGGAGTTCTTCGCTTGGCAAGGAAAGTTACCAAAAAGAACAAAAAAATTAGGCGGGTAGGGTTAAAAGTGTTTTGGGGGCAAGTGTTTGGGGCACTGTTTATTAATTGCGTTTACCATAGTTCAGCATATAGTGTCCAACCCATGACCCCTGATAAAGGTGTAGTCGAACCAGACATCAACAAGTTGGATCGCTACAGGGCTTCCAAGTCAGGGAAGAGTCGCAAAAATGCAGCACGTGGTTTTCATCCTTTTATTCATCGGGATGGACAGACTTTTCCTGCTAAGATCACATATCATCAAGTTCCAATTCGAAGGAAGGCGCAAACAACTCATGGGAAGCGAAAAACCCAAGAATGTTTAGTGCAATATCCCGTCATACTTTTGTCGTCTTGGATGAAATCGATTTTGGAAACATACCCGTGCATAGTGCAATCCTTCTTAGGCAGCACTGACTCCCTTCGTGGTGCAGCTGAAGAACTTGCTGGGGATTTGGGGGCGGCGATGTTCCCATGGATAGTGCTTATGAAGAGGGTGTAGAAAGTGAAGCTGGTGAAGTGGACCGAACATATGAATCATACAACCCAACATTAGATCTAATAATGCATTGCTAGTCTCGAGTTTGAAACCAGACCTTACACTATCCTACCCTACAGGACAGTGGCACGACCCACGAAGCTGATGGTGCCTCGAATGCTGATGCCCCACATGCCTTGGCTCTGGTGGGTTGTAGGGCTGGGGGCACCCTGCGCTATGTCATGCGAATATCACATAATAGAAGCAAGCATGCTATATAATTTGTAATATGCTTGGTCTAACATGCATAATATGCGCGCGCCTATCTTTGCATATTGAGGCAGCGAGGGAGCTGACCTCGCAATGGAAGAGTTCCCTGGTGAACCATGGGAGCATTACTTGGTAAAAGATCGTCCTCGTGTTTATGAATGCTTGAAGTGCTGTTTGGTAGATGCTGATACAGAAAAGATTCGGTCCCAACAGTGCAAGATTCCAAAGCCTGTACCTGTGGTCCCATCACCTCCAGCCCCACCTCGGGAGTCTATCATCGCTCTTGGGGCAAGTGCTGCTGTGGCGGGGGTAGAAATGGCCGTGAGAGGTTGTGCACAGCATGCTGCCCTTCAGGAGGAAGCAAAATACTTAGAACAACTTGAAATTCAGCTAGCAGAAGAAGTAGAGCTTGAACAACTCCTAGAAGAAGAGTTACGTTTGGAGGGAGAGGCAGTACAACTAGAACTTGAAGAACTTATGGAACAGTATCGGAATCTGGGTGAGGAAGAACAAGTTCAAATAGCAATTAGGAGGTCCTTAGAAGACAGCAGTTTAGGTGATCCCACAGAACCTGTTGCCAAGGGCGTCCTTCCAAGACGAGAGGTGGCCGAACATGATCTTGTTGAGGTCAAGGGGCCCTGCGTCATGGAGAGCTTGGAACCAAAGAAAAATCCCCCCGAAAAAATCAAGCGGAAGCTGAAGATCAAGGAAAATGAAATTCCTGAACTTAGCCCTGAGACCCAAAAGAAATACTGAGCGTTTTGGGGAGGATAGCGACCCCACAGCACCATGAAGAATGATCAGAAATGAAACCCTTGCCTTTTGTTGCACCACCTGATGGCACCTAGTCCATTAATCGTGTTTTTCTTTTCTAGCCTGGATCAATTTGAATCTGTTGGGGTTAACGTTATTGCGTTTGCAATGTAAACATACATATTAACATCCCTTGTTGGCCCAAGGATTGACATCGGTATTGACAACATGGAGACCTTGCCCATGGATTTGGCCATTAGCGATACCCCAGATCTTCCCAGCCCATCGATAAAACCTGAAGTTTCATCCCCTGGCTGCTCCAGAAGAAGGAGCTTCAAAGGTGGCTGGGAAGGATTCTGGTTGCAATGGATTGTCCCCCAACAAATCAGGACCCAGTGTTCTTGATGGCTTGGAGCCCATTGAACCAGCAAAGCAGCAAAAGCTTTTGCCAAAGAAAAGAGCAAAGGCAAAAGCCGCGCCTAAAGAGAAGACAGAGAAGAAGAAAGACGAGACTAAGGATCCCAAAAAACCAAAGAAGACTAGTGGGGATGGCAAGTCTGAGGGAAAGGGTGATTCGACTTTGAAGCCTAAGGGAAAGGATGGAGTTAAAGGTGATGAAAAGAAACCAAAAAAAATCCCCCAAGAAAAGGGAACGTGAGAACGATCCATCTGTTGGGGAGGGCTCTGGACTTGCAAATGCAAGTGGCTCCAATGATCTTCCTCGACCCTCGGGTGATGAAGCTAAGAAAAGGGTATCCCGCAAATCATCGGACACCCATTCTGCTAAGAGGCAGGCCCTAAAGGATGGCAAGACCATTGATGAGGCCAAGGCATTTGCTAAAAAGGTCTCTTGACAATAACGGGGTTCAGTCTGTTTCATGTTTTATTTTGATATCTACTATATAAGTTGTTTGACCAAAATCCACCAAGTCCAAAAAAAGGTGAACAACCACCATCATCCAATGTTTAGACATCCACCAGCTACCCAGGCCTTCCATGAGACGGAGTGATCGAACGTGCTTGGCTTGGCTTGGCCATGACCCTGCTGATTCAATATGATGGTGATAGCCCATCAAATTTGCTTAGGGGTTGCGGTTGCGAAGCAATTGCATAATATATGCGGTGTATGCGAGTACCATCTCTGTTTTGGAACTTTATTGCAGTGGGGATGGCCCATGCATACGCACACACGGCTCGCTCGGTCAAACATGCACCCTGCTTAACTTGCGATTTTTTTGCACTTAAGCTGATTGCATGGGTACTCATTTTTAGCTTTTTCAACTAAGCACCAGACCAGTTTCCAGCTGATTAGTGGAAGTGGTATGCCTCGAACACTGGCTTGGATGCGGAAGGCTGCTTTGTCAGGTGAAAACCGTCCTGTTTATGAATCAATACCTGCACCAATGAAGCCACCTCTCCACTGAAAAAGTTCATTGTCGGATGTGCCTTAGTGTATGTTTGCCATACAGTACTTTATGGATTGAAGCTATAGAAAGGGAAAGGCTTATCCAGAAAACGCCATGGATGCTTCCCACCCGGTATTCAACCTTCAACATGTTCAAGCTCCGAAGGCTGGGTGTGGGTCTTTTGGATTTTGATCCCATTAATTGACATAAGCTGGGATTGCAAGTCTCAATCCAGTCACCCCCTGTACCAATACTCTTATCTCGCAGGTGTTTATCGCTATCGCCAGATCCCTACTTGCAGTAAACTCTTTCCATGGCAGTTTGGACGACAAGCTGCTCGATCTATATAGCATATGGTGTTTGCAGCATGTCTTAGGTACTTCTTCTTGGATGGTTCGAAATTGACCGGTCTACAAAATGATTGAACCCAAGGCCATATTTTGGGCACAAACCTGCCCGTTACAGAATGATGGTTTATGCCGGGCAAATGCCCTTCCATTCTGTGCTGGAAATTTCAACGGGGATGTAAAAGACCAATACTGGTGTTGAGCTTCCAGCCGATGATTGGCTGGAGTGGTGGGGAACATGTGAAATGCAAAAAGCACTTTGACTTTGCAGAGAATGTTTTTGATGGACGGAGTACATTTCAACTGAAATCTCGAGTTAAGGCATATTCTAAGGTAAAGTTGGAAAAAATGTTTCGAGGTGTCGTGATGCAAGGAACACCTGCACCACGAGATTGCTCTACACGGTCCTTCCATCAGAGAACTATGCACCCAAAGGGTCTTCACAACATGAATTACTGCAGAACTTAGTTAAAGGCTGTCTACTCAAGGTTTGGAGGCCTGATTTTCCAAGTGTTTTGTGTTACACCACAACTTCCACAAGACATGAATATGCAGTAGGTCAGTACTTGCATTTCCTGCGCACATGCAGGTATCTTCATCAAGTGGAAAGACACAATGGTGGATGCGCTGCGTTGGGGCAAAGGGCGGATGGCCCTGGGTCTACACCGGCTTCAAGTCGAAACGCATCTGCCACAGATGCACCAGTCATGACTCTAGCATGCATACATCTCTGGGTTTCAGTTCATAGTTCATGACCTGCTGATTTTATATAAATATAAATAAATCTTTACGTATGTATATGATATGAAGACTTTGCTTATCACAATTGTTGCCCAACTCCACCCAGCTCCCAGGATTACATTGACTTGGGCCCTCACGGCTCCATTCGTTCATGGTCAAAGGATGACCTTGTTGAGTGCCCGTTCAAAGTTGGTCGTCCGACACCACTATGCAGTATCATCCCTGAGGGTAACAATCCTTTCAATATCAAGATTGACATCGCTCATACTTGGGCAATTTGTGGGGTTGGCAAAGATTGTTATGCATCATGCCTTGTCTTCCTAGCACACTACTGCGGAGTTTGGGGAGGTAACACTTTGGAAACACAGTTGGATGATGCCTTGGAATCCTTCAAGAGCCACTGCATCCAGAACAAGAAAACTACTTCCATGACTGAGCTTAGCAAACAAGAGCTGAAAATCAAGTCGTATCTTGACAATTTTTTTGTGAATGATATTTTGAGATTATCATTACCAAATCATTTCATTTACCACCTTGCCCATGAACTATCAACTTGGGGTCATGGCTGGATCAAGTTGTGAGTTCCATTGGCACCAATGATGTACCTGATACTTGACAGGATCAATTGTTTGTTGTGCTAAACGTTGACTATTCGGATCCAAAATATATGGAGAATGTAGAGATTGGAGATGAGCCCTGATTGTTTTAAAACATCAAGGACAATTGCAAAGAGCTCTTCGAAGTTATCCGATGGGGCCGGAAGTCAACAAGCAAATTCTTTCGGATCATCTACTGCGGAAGGCGTTGGCTGACCCAAATGGAGGCTGAACGAGTAGTTTTTCATGGATGGAACCTTCTAGCATCTTTGTTGCACATGAGTGGTCCAAAACAGTTGAACTTATAGTATACATAATTCAGATTTCTTGGCCCTAGAATTAAGGAAGCATGTGGTGGATCTACAAGGCTTAGTTCAATGCGGACGTGGGCCCTTTTTTATATTAGGCCGAAAGTCCACATGACGTGTTTGCAAATTACTGTGGAGGCTGCATGGATTTTAAATCCAGCAAGCCAGGACCTTACCATATGTTTGATTTGATCCAACTTCTTCAACCCAGAACCCAGAGAAAAAATGCCTAGGTCTAGCTACTTGGGCAGATGAAGATTTCATAGGAAAGATAGCGAGGGTCAGTCGAAAAGCTCACAATCTGAAGCTTCCATTTAGCACTATCAAGCAAAGCTGGATCCTTTACAAAGAAGAGTGGTGTAAGACACTCTGGCACAGATGAGCTTCCGGGCGTTTGATTGGCTGATCGTCTTATTGATGAGAAAATGTATGTGCTGCATCCTTGAAGTACATGAAGGGCAACCGGTCCTTCGCCATCTCTGAGAGGGCCTCTTGCTGCCCAAATGGGCCGCCAGCGGTGGCGAACTTGGCCACTGCCACCGTCCAGTCTGACAGACGAGCCTCCCAGACCTCGTTTTTCAACACAATACATCTACTAGGCTCGCAAGATCAACATCACACTACTGGGCTCCCAACTTGGCCAAAGTTTCCCTGGCCCAGGAAACGGCCCAGAGAATTGATCGCCTCACCATGAGCGGCTAGATAGATTGATAGATAGATAGAGGATACACATAGATATAAAATAGATATACAATCCGCGGGCATGAAATGGAAATATCGTATGCAGAATCCAAAGAATGTCAGCAAACTCCAAAAATTGTCCCCCAAAATCCGAAATCCAAAATGTCCAGTTTGGCGCCGACGCATTAAGAACGAAGACTGACCCATCAAAAAGCCGATCAAACAATCACTCCTCAAAATCGAATCGAACAAGAGGTCATGACGGAGATGACGCAATGAATAGTAGGCTGGTACACCGCACAAACTGCAATCTGTTACTGTAACAACTGCAAAGTTCGCAGACTGCTACAAATATCTGCAAGCAGTTGATTTGGGGGGATATATCAACTATGATGCGTCGAACTAATGCAGTGCCTCTCCTCTTTGTTCCTTTTGCAGGAGAAACCTATAGAAACTGCATGAGACTGGTATTGGACCCTACAATATCTCAGTTGCGAGGCGTTAGCAATAATGTGAGGGCGCAGGAATAGAAAGCTGATAGAAAGTCTTACGACCCATGCAAACAAGGAACACAATTAATTCCCAATTTTTTGGATGAATCAATCGTACTCAGCTTTTAAATTCAAATTTGGATTGAAATTGTAGCAGCTTCCTTCCATGCCAATGTCTTCCCTCAAGAAAAGCTGACAATCAATCCTCCCAAGTCGCAGCTGAACACAGGTTCGCCTCTTCAACTGGCTGATCCGGAACTGACTCAGCTTTCTCTTGTGGAACTTCAGGCTGCTCCTGGTGGAACGATGCGAGCAAGGAGTATACCCTATAGTCACCTACAGCCATTGCATGCTTCCATATCTTTCGCCTGTCTGACGATACGGATTTGTTGTTGGTTGAATTAGTACAGCTAATGTTACCCGCAGGCGACTTCGTTTGCCCCAGACACGATGCACCCCCTGCTACTGAACCACAGCCCAACAGTACTCACTCATCGTTTGGGTTCAAATCAAAGGGTGCACCTTCAAACACCTACTGCACTCCACGTTTAGGGTTTTTAAACTTAGGGATTGGTTTGGGATTTCATGCTTCTAGTACGCCCTTCAAGGAATGTTACACTCCCGGGCAAACGAAGGAGCCTGGCCGTAATGTTACTCGGCAACACTGTAGAGCAGGTAAAAGCTCCATAACATTGAGGACTATCTGACTATCTCTTTTCAAGAACAGCGGCATGTATGGCTCAATGTGCTGAAGAGATGCTGACACTTACCAATTTTTGTGAATTTTGTTGCGCCTATCAAGTATCAATCGTAGAACTGAACCCTCTGAATCGAATTAAATGAATTGATTGAAAAGGCCTAGAAATAACCATGTCCCTCCAGGCATATTAAATTGAAGGCGCCAGTAGAAATCGATAAAAATTGTGCAAGCACGGATGTTAGAAATAAGCTTTGTCCTAAATTCCGTGGCAATAATTGCATCGGTAAAAACCCAATGACATCTACTAACATCAAACAACCTCCAAGTGGCAGCTGAACCCTGCCATGCCTCTTGATGCGGCTGATCCGGAACTGACTCAACTTTCTCTTCTGGAACCTCAGGCTGCTCCTGGCGCAAGAATAAGGCAGATCTGTTTGTCAGAATCAGATGTGATTAGAAAGTAGGATGAAAATGGGCGAAGCCGGAAACCCTTTTTGGATGGCACACTGAAACAGCAAGCTTTTGCGATGTAGGAAACCCGAATAACTTGTTGGAGCAAGTCTTCTCAGGTATTGTCATTTTGGAAATCAACCTGGAATTTTCGGAATATTTCCATAGATGTCCATGGCAAGGGCATGAGTGCATGACTGTCCCTTACCAACATCAACAATGACCAAACTTTCGTTCCCTTAAAAATCGCACAAGAGGTTCAGGATGTCCCACGATGTCCCAACTGCACTCTGCAGTTTGGCCTCCTGTTGATGACCCAGATGACGCTCTGCCTCGTAGGCTGGTACACCACACAAACTGCAATCTGTTACTGTAACATCTGCAAAGTTCGCAGACTGCTACAAATATCCGCAAGCAGTTGATTCGGGGGGATACATCAACTATGATGTGTCGAACTAATGCAGCGCCTCTCCTCTTTGTTCGTTTTGCAGGGGAAATCTATAGAAACTGCATGAGACTGGTATTGGACCCTACAATATCTCAGTTGCGAGGCGTTAGCAATAATGTGAGGGCGCAGGAATAGAAAGCTGATAGAAAGTCTTACGACCCATGCAAAGAAGGAACACAATTCCCAATTTTTTGGATGAAGCAATCGTACTCAGCTTTTAAATTCAAAATTTGATTGAAATTGTAACAGCTTCCTTTCAAATGTGCTCCGCATGTTGCCACATTGAGAACCATGGGATGGGCTGGATGGTTTTCTCACCGGATTAAGGACGAATCACGTCAGCCGCACCTGTTTCACCAGTTTATCACGTCCCAGACAATCGCAACAATTGCCCATTGCGTTGCCCATTGCGTAGAATGCACTACACTTGCGGTTTCAGGAGTTTTGAAGCCGGAGTGCTGCAAATGACAATTCATTTCGCGCTTCAGTACACAAGCCGCATCCGGGCTCCGTACTTGAGGCCAAAAATTCCAAGAACCTATGGGGAAATCGTGTGATACCTCCAGAATCAAGAAAAATGCACGTCTCTTTGCTGAGACATCATTCCCGATTGTCACGATGCAGGTTCGTGAAAAAACATCGCCAGCCTATCGTGTATATATATATATATTATATGTATATATATATATTTATATTGTGTATATCCTATCTTCACTAGTAGTGACCACCAGAAAAAGCACCAAAAAACGCACGGGCCAAAATGCAAAATATTGTGGCTGCTTGTCTTGGCTGCCGCCCAAGGCGCGAAAAAAAAAAACACGAAAATAAGCACGAGAAAGAACGAAAAAATGCACGAAAAAAAGCACGATAAAAGGCACAAAAAAACACAGAAAAAAAGCACGGAAAAAAGCACGGAAAAAGCACCCAAAAACCACCAACAAAAAGCACGGCAAAAAACAGGACCACCACCAAGGGGAAACATATATAGAAAAGAAAAGGGACAAGCACGAAAAAATGCACGGAAAAAAAGCACCAGAATACAGTGGAAGCACCCGGAAAAGCACAAAAAATACCACCAGCAAAATCACCAAAAGACACCAGAAAAAACACGACAAAAAACACGGGAAAACCGCACCAGAAAAAGCACGCAGGAACACATAAAATGCACCAGAAATAGCACCAAATAAAAAACAAAAAATCATGAAAATCATGGTGCTCCGGGATGATAAAAATAAAGGCAAACCATTTTATTCACTGTTAGTGGGGTTAGGGTAAACCCAATATATATATATATATACAAAAAATGTAATAGTCCGCCTTTGTGTCTTCCTCCTAGTGATAAACAACATGAAACAACCATACAAGGATAGTCGTGCTGCGTTTTGGTTGCAAATGAAACAGGAAGTGGAAGTGCTTTTGGTGATCTCTTGAGGATCGTTTTGTGTTTTGTACTGGAAAGAAAACACATGCAGTGCATTTGGGATGCCTCTAAATCGCTACATCACCTCTACAAAAACACGAGTTTTTCAACCTCCAGAAAATGGATCAAAATGTCGCGGATAAAAAGGAAGGTCTTTGCTCAACAGGGTTTGGGATCAATGTCCGCCGTTTGATGTAATGGCTGCCTGCCATGGCAATGTTTCCTCGCAATGTTTCCGGAAGTCATCTTCGCCTCTTCAACTGGGTACTGGCTCATCCGGAACTGACTCAACTTTCTCTTCTGGAGTTTTGCACTGCTCCTGGTGGAACGATGCAAGCAAGGAGTATAGCCTATAGCCGCCTCCAGTCGCAAATTTGTTGGATGTTGGTTGAATTGTACAGGTAGTGTTATTCAAAACCCGGTAGGGGCGGTAGATTATTCCAAAACATTGACAACTTCAGCAGTATCTACATTCATCAACGCTGCGGCACTCTTCACGATTCAAACAAACATGTCTCACGCCATCGGTGAAGATAATATCTGTGCTTCACATGAAAATACAACCAGTCCGATACGTGCGTTTGCAATGCATTACGCTGATCAAACAATTCCACACTTCGTAGAGCACGGTTTGCCAACGCAGAAGTGGCCAACCAATGCGAAACAGTGTCAAAACACGGCTTGCCACTTAAGCCCTCCTTATTCTCCTTGACCAAGCTTGGGCCAAAGCACGGTTTGCGCTGCGTCAAACACCAGTGAGTTCTCCGGGGTATATTTATTAAGCCCTCCTTATTCTCCTTGACCAAGCTTGAGCCAAAGCACGGTTTGTGCTGCGTCAAACACCAGTGAGTTCTCCGGGGTATATTTATCACCCCGGCTTGGCAATGCCTGAGCCAAGGCTTTACCATCCACTATACACTGAACTCACTGCACCGTTGGTCAGGTGTATGACCTTTCTGGCTATTGCCACGGTGCTTTCTAGGCCCTTTTCGTGAAACTTCAGCCTAGACTTTACTGTCCCAGCTGCTGTGAAACTTGTGCAATATTCACCGCCACATTCTTGTTGTCACAAGCAGTGATTGCACCAACCATGCAAGATCTTCTTGACGTTCCTCTTCACCAGGACGCATGTCACCCACCACCAAAGCCAGGCCCTCCACATGTAGCCTCCGGGATCGCAAGTTCTCGTAGCCTTCCTGGTCGTTGTGGGTCATCCTTGCTTGGACGCATTCCAGAAGTCTCATCATCTCTCTCTTTGTCACTGAACTGGACAAGTTGACTCCTTCTCCGGGGTAGACCTGCAATTTCTCTTCTTGAAGTCCTGGGTAAGTTGGTGGGTTTCTTCCACATCTTTTCCTTGCAACCAAACTTCTGGGTTCACCTTCAGGTTCAAGATTGTCATTGTAGGTCCACACTTCTCGACAGCATTTAATCTTCCTTCACCTTGTTCTGAAAGACTCCCGCCTTCTGGTGTAGGTTCCACTGTTGCTCCTTCTCCTTCTTCTTGTTCACATCGTGCTTCTTCTTCTCCTCGTTCAGGTCGTGCCCCATTCTTCACTGCTATCACTCTCTTGGTCGAGATGCACAAACTGCCAAAACTCCGGGCTGCTTAGCTCTTTCATCGAAGATTGCTGGTACCTTCGAAACCTTTCTTCCGTCTCTACTTCTGCTAGGGTGTTCGTTATAAAGCTCATCTCCACCGTGTAAGAGCTCCTCACGATAAGACTCTCATATGCCACTTCCCCTTCAGGTTCGGTTCCATTCTTCGCCTTGTGCTCCTCACACCTGTCCAAGTAGTCCAAAGCATCCTTGATGTATAGTAACCATCATCCAAGCTGCGAGCTGCCCCTGTAGGGTCTTCAAACTCAACCTCACTCCTTCCGAAGTCACTGTTTCTCGAAGTGTGTAGTTGCCTTCGAGAACCGTCATGCACATCAAAGCCTAGCTTCGGTGTAGCGTAGCCACCACATCCTCCTTCTCACTACCGTCTCTACTTGTAGTCCTTGATCTCCTTTAGTTGGGAACTTCTTGTTCTTGTGGCTCACCTCTTCCTTCTCCTCTACCAGGTGTAGGTCGAGAACTGCTACCACCACCTTGTTGCTGACGTCCACTCCGTTGAGGTCCAAGTCGTCTTCCAAGGTGCATGCTGCAAAGAACCAGTGACAAAGCCAATATTGCATTTGCCCCCACCATGGTGCAAGTCGTCTTCCAAGGTGCATGCTGCAAAGAACCAGTGACAAAGCCAATATTGCATTTGCCCCCACCATGTAGACCTTGTAGTTGAAATAGTCCACCAAACCACCCTTCACCACGTGGTGACAGCCCTGTCAAAACATTGTCACAAACAACCTTGAAGTAAACCAATGGAACTCACTTGCAATGCTTGCGCCAATTTTGAAGCAACATTTCGATGCACTCTTCTGCTCATCAATGTCTCTTCTTCATCCTCTGTCTGCACACACAAAGGATATAGACCACAAGGAACACTTAAGAGTTTTCTTCTCTCCACAATGAGTTTCTTCGTGTTCAGGTCTCACGGATTCACCCTTGTTGGGGTTTTGTTGGTTGCGAACACCTTCTGTCTCAAGAGCTGCTGCAAGAACATGTGCATGGTTGTCACATGCTTCAGCTTCCCAACTCCAGACTTCTGCGCCACAAATTTTCGCCGACGATGGATGAACCTAGGAAAAGTCTCTGTCGAACTGACATGCCATCTCCCATCAAGAACTGTGCCAACTGGTAGAGATAGATACACTCAATCATTGTGGAATTGGCTGCATATAGCGCTGCCTCGCAGATCGTCAAACTGCCGGTTGGGCTCTGCATTTGCCTTGTGAACTAATCATCCATTTGCAGACACCATTCCTGCTGTAGTAGACTTTCTTGTAGACTTCTCATCACCCCACCTATTATCACTAAAAGCATCCAAGGTCAAAGCTCACCGCTCTTTCCTGTAGTCGGGCTCCACAACCTTCTCTTCATTCCAACTGTCCTAAGTAGTGTCGTAGGCATCACACTTCCGTAGGAGAATTCCAACGTCTGACGTACCATCCAAGTACAATGCTAGATATGGGCATGTATGTTGCCAAGACCTGTGTCGAGAACTGTATGTCAGGCCTGTCCTGAGCTATGTGCAAAATCAGACCAAGAGATGATCTGAAAAGAGCTGCGGAATCACCAACCAACCGTTCAGGTTCCCAATCATTCTCCGGGCAATAAGACTCCAAAGTAGCATGATATGGCAGACCATGCTTTCTTCTCACTTTCAAGACTGATATAAAAGAATTTTCCCTTGAATGGGGGTTTTGAAATGAATGGGGGTTCTAAACTCTATTCTCACGTATGCCCTGCTCATTGACCCTCATGTTGGTACCACAAGTACCATGCCCATCCAGTCCAGGCCCAGTGAATGACACACCAACAGCACCAGGACCAAATTATTGCACCATGCCACAAAACATAAAGCGCAATTCATCTTTAATTAAAATTAATCTAAGTTTTTACTTGGATTAAGTTAAAACGTATTGAAAGTATGCGATGGTATCTTTTTAATGATTAAGGATGCCACCATCAAGCTTTTGCTCAGCCAATGTCCAAATAAAAAGTTCTAAATTCAGAATGTCGTGTTTTGATGATGCTTGCCAATCGCTCCTTTTTTCTTCGCTTCCCCACCAGTCTGGAAACGTTGGGAAACCTTTGCTGGAAGGACACCAGGAAGTTCCTGGTCTCCTTCCAGCAACTGTTTCCCACAGCACCAAACACTGACGGTAGCCAGCCCAGCGCCGCAGATTGCCAGCGTGGCCTTTGACGGACATGAGTGCAAAGCCACCCAAAATTTTTGCAAATTTTCACAACAACCTTCAAGATCTGAATCCTTCTTTTCTAGGAAATTTAATATATTTTCATGGCCTATTCTTTTGTAGATTAATTTCTGGCTACTATCAAAATTGTGTTCAATTTCGATGAATTTAGAGCGATCTTTGGAATTTTTCTCTTTTGGTCCATTTCTATCCAAATTGGGTTCAATGTCGATGAATTTCGAGGAATCTTTGGAATCTGCCTATTTCGGTCCTTCACGGCGCCGGGTTTTTCCTTCCCGGCGATATCCGATACCCGATACCCGGCGATACCCGATACCCGACGCCCGGCGATACCCGATACCCGACGCCCGGCGCCGGGGAAAAAAAACCCGGCGCCGGGAAAAAAAACCC
>DF244797.1:0-23324 GCA_000507305.1 Breviolum minutum Mf 1.05b.01 | reverse complement strand
TATTGTTGACTTTCTTTAGGATATAATGTGTGTGTCGGACTATTTTTCCACATATTGGAATCAAATTGAGCAGTTTCATAAGCAATTGTGATAGGCATATGGAAACGTTCACATTTTACAACAGTCAAGATTTTTTTTTTGTTCGGCCGGATAAAAAAGGCAGCAACAACAACCCCCCTTCGAAACAGTGTTAAAATTGCAGATTCACCAGGGACCTCATCGTTCAATGGCAGTCTAGCTTGGCATTAGAATCCTCTCAAAACGGCCTGCTATTTCAGGCTAGTAAAATTACTTACTGTACTTCACTCACGCAGGTATTTACTAAGGGCTAGTTGGTGAAAAAGGTTGGTAATTAGTATCTCAAGAATTCTTTGAAAGGATCTCTAGTGGGAGAGAATGCCTACAAGTTGAATAGGCATGCAGCTAATATGACCCACCAAGCAACCCACGGTGGAAGCCACCAATAGGCGACGTCTCGTGGAGAGTGGGCAACTGCCACAAAACGCGGCGGATGACACGATCTCAAGGCGAAGCCGGGGCGAACAAGATAACGAGCAGAAAGAAAACAAGCAAACAAGGGAGAAGCACGGCAACTGAACATGCACCATTTGAAGATGTGTCTCACATCAATTGCCAAGTTAATTCATCAGCGGGTAATAGTAATTGTTTGTGCATTGTTTTGTTGATGGACGAAGAGGCTTTAATTCAAATACGGGATTATTGAACAATCTAAGGGTGCGTATTTTCACCTGTAATAGTGAGATATAGACACACGCTGCCGCTATACTATATATGTATGGATTTTATGGATCATCATTCTACACAGTATGCGCTACATAGTGGGGGGAATTGAATTGATTACAGGTACCCTCCCACAGGTACACTCAGATTATCAGATTGTTTTTGGATTCTATCCCAGACCAATGCGTTTCTTTCCTCACGCCTCCAGCAGATTCCGGATTCGAACAATGAACCAAATACCTTCGGTGTTTTGGGTCCGTTTTAGGGATTACACTAAAACAACCCTTGGTTGTGGTATATAGGCTTATTTTTGCCCACTATTGGAATCGGGCTTTGAACGAAGCTAGTGGAATGGGATTTCTCTTTTGTTCTGTGTGTGTGTGTATGTGTTTTCTGATTGATTTCAGAAAAGAAACTTGCAGAACACTGGCTGGATTGGTTCTGTCTTCCACAAAAACTCTGGAAAAACTGTTATTATTCTTGGACAACAAGATTCCACAAGGATGTTTCCGAAAATAGTGGTACCCCCAAATCATCCATTTTCATAGGGTTTTCCATTATAAACCATCTATTTTGGGGTACCCCTATTTTTGGAAACACCTACAAGGATTGTTTTCCTTTTCACTTGTGGGTCTTTGACCTTGGCAAGCCGCTGAAAATCATGAATCGCTTCCATTGAAGCGATGGATTTTGTTTCTTTGTTGGCATCACAGGCATGAGTGTCAATGGTAAAATCTACAAATCCACCCACCCATAGTTTACATTTAGTTGAGCAATCAAAGGAAAACCCGGTTGTCTGTGTTTGGGAAATTACACTGAACTAGTAACTAGCCCAATTATGGAGAGTATTATGGCTCCTAATAGCCTCATAGAAATGTCGTCATTAAGCAACCACTGTATATGTTCGTACATTTAGACATAAATGATACATTATACGGGTATAAATCATTATATATATATGATTATATATCATGAGATCGGGGGTGTGAAGCCACAGAAATCCTGCTGTTTTTCATGTTCAAATCCAACAAAAAAGGCCAGCTTATGTCCTGGATGCTAAGACCGGCTTGTGGGGAGACTCAACAAATCCTGGGCTCCATTGAAGTGCCGAACGTTTGCGGTTGAAGAGATGGAAAGTTTCCTTTGGTTTGGTGGTCAAGGAAAGGTATGTGTTATGAATACCAATATATAATCTACAAATATGATGCCAATGACCAGGTCGCAATGCAACCTGGTTCTTTCATGATGTTCGCCCTGGTATCATGATATGACTTTACACAAGTGGAGAACTACTCGGGTGTAGAAGGACTATGAGAAGCATTTGTTTTGCAGTCCTCATGAACCAATCAGGTTTGCATTTGCTGGCATTGATGGCTTTATTTTCACAGTTTTTGTGTCAGGCAGTGCCCAAGAAATCGCCAACAAATTTGGTTTTTAGGTGTCCACCCTCAAATCCTCTTGGATTTTTCCTCCTTTATAGATGTCTAACCCACCATTTTCTACATGTTTCTAGAACCGCCTGTTTCTTAAAAAAATTAGGTGTACCTTCTACCAAGCCAAGACGTTTTCCAACTTCCTCAGAAAAATATGGAGATTTTTTCTACTAATCCTTGAAAAATCTTCTGATCAGCTGTGAGTCATGTCCAAACATGTAGCCCAAGGGCAGCAGCGTCTTAGGACAATGCAGTTCACCATTCCTTCAATTTGCCCTTCTTTGGGTTCGGAATCTAAGTCCGATTGCTGCTAGGGAGGGACCATGTAGCCGAGTCCGCTAGGTGAATGTATCAAGAAATAAGGCTTTGGTATGCTTTCAACCTCTATTCTCTTGGGCCTCGGTGTGCGTGTGTGTACATTTGGGAGAGAAATAAATTTGAACTGCCATGATGATAGCAATGATGTCGCCACCCGATATTTCAGGAGATTGGATTGAAGATTAGTGACTGTTGACAGTCTTAGCTGAAGTATTTGATTGCGACAAGATAGATGTTCCAGTTGCAGGTTTATTTAATTATTCGGGGGGTACATCCTTTGTTCCAACAAACCCATTGCAGGTGATGTAATTCGGAGATGACAGATCTGATGACAAGAAGTTTCAAGGGGTTGATCGACATCGGAAAGAAGTCTTTAACGTACCACTGTGCCAATGCACGAACGGAATACAACATGATCCCAACTGCAACATAGCATTCCGTGATGAAACTGCTGATATTTGGTGAAAACAGTCGGGCATCATACTTTTAAAGGAATGAAGAGACAAAATTCAGAAACAAATGTTTTTGATAGTTTATGCATTTTACGCATTTTTTCCATCTTCATTTCATCACGATTTGGTTCAGATTTTCCAGTCTCGACATCATTGATTCAGTTTAGTTCTGTTTTTTGCACTTATTTTGATTCCTGATTCATTCATCCCTTCACGTAGCAAAAAAGACCCCAACCAACAGGTCACTTGAATGATTCGCCGTGCAGGTGAGATGCAAATGAACAATGGCAATGTGAAGTCACGTGGCGGCAGGAACTACAGTATGGTTTACCATGTTGTGGGAGTTTTTTTAAGGGTGGAAATATACCCAGTTAATCATTTGCACATCTTTTATTCCGTTGAGTGTGAAAGCAGCACCTGCAAATGTGTGTATATACTGTATATGTGTTTGTTTTTGCATGTAAATCTTTCAATCCATATAGGGAGCATATAGGGATTGTATTGAAATACTTACTGAACTGTATGCAGTATGCATATATTCTTTGCATTTCTCAGGCAAGACTGCTGGATGAAAGATAACCAGAAACCAACATGGAAAACATGGGAAGTGTATGACCTGGTGACCTGGACGGTATGACCTGGTGATGATCCCACTTGTCATTGGAGATTTGCTACAGCCATTGTGGAAAATGATTGACTAGTGGAAGGAGAGATGTGAGTTGTTCATAGCATCATTTGCTGAGCTGTCCAGTTGGGCAAACGACTGCAGATATCATCATTGTGAATAGTAAGACAATTTGCACCAATGACATGTTCTAAGATATCATGACACACAAACTCCATGGGCCTGGTCTATTTATTGGCTGACTTTAAAGCAGAGGATTTGGATGGAATTTGGTAATACTTGATAGCTTTGTTTTGTAGGTACAATATCAGGGTCCGATGGATGTTGATTTTGATTGATTTTGAGGCGGCAGAAGCAGCTTCAATGTCATCCACTTCAGAAATTCTTAGAGGACAGGAAGGGACGGAAGGCCATGAAATCAGGATGCAGAAACAACAGCACACACACACACTCTCTGGTTCTGTTGACTTTTGTTGGGAGAATGAAAGACCACCACTGGACTACTATCTCCGTGGAAATTATGTGCGTGCAGCACTTTTTGATTCGGCCTTTTGAGAGTCACCCTTTATTTTTTTGCAAGGTCTATATTATAGATGGCTTGCTACCCTTCTCAAAAGGTAGTTGATAAGTGAAGGGTGAATTATCTAAACCAATATGTGGGAGCAGGGTGCTATCTACTTTCCACTTGGTGTAAAAGGATGGGGGGGCTTCATATATACAAATCATATATATATATATTATATGTACAATGTGGATAAACCTAGTTTCCTTCCTAATTGCATCCATTTGTTAACTGCCGTATTTTCAGGGTTTTCAGGCATGTTTGCACATTGTAACAATCGATTTCGATGATCCCTAGGTAGATGGTAACAAATTGGCGGACCCCTCATCATACCTTGGTGATGGTAGCATGTTTTTGTTTTACAACTACTGGAGCAATGAAACATACCCTGGTTTTCTAGGGTATATAGGGGATTATACTGCCCAGTTATGCGGGGATTACAATAAACCATTTTAAGGATCCCTATTAAACAACCATGTATAATTGGAAAGTGAGAGGGTTCTTTTCGTGGCTCACTTGGGGACGATTGCCACTTTGACTATAGTGACTAGTATCTTGAGATGGGTTGCACCTACTGAAGGAATGGGAAGGACTCGCTCTCTTTTCCCCCGGATATGCAGCCTTCAACATGTCAGGAATGTGCCACAGAATGGGACTGGTGCCTCCCGCCATGGGTTTAGTTGATGGGTTGTGTGCGGAGTTTACCCATGATGTTTTCTTCTGAAATCGTACCTATTTTTATCCATCCGAATCGATTGGAATAGGTTTCCAATCCAAAAACTCGCATACAGTAAATTCATTCTTTTTTCGGCCGTTGTTTGTATTCCTCATGCAGTGACCGAAACTTTTCTGGCATCCCAGATATTTGATTGGAGGTTTGTGAAAGTAAATGTACTCAAATGAAAACAAAGATGGAAGCTGAATATCCACGCGGAGTTGGAAAGGTTGTATCGTCCATCCATCTCATTTTTGCTGTTCAAATATGCATGTGACACTGTTGTTTTGATAATTATCCTTCTGTAGTCAATCATTTTGTCTACGAAAGAAAGGGTGTCCAATCGACAAGTATGATATGGGTTCCCTGGTGCCCTACTTAGTGAGCCAGGAAACATATATGAACAGATATATCATGAGACATGGTGTGATACAGATATGCAAAGCTGCCACCATTTATACCGAACCCATATGGCAAAGTTGTATACTCCATATGCCAGCTTCCCTTGATTCCTGGGAGACCACCGAACAGCGATACGGGAAACCGTTTTCAAACACGAACATTTTCTAGAACAATCCAACATTTAAAACATGGGGATGTTTATCAAAAGACATGGACAGAACTTCAATGACAAAATGGGGAAACTCATGAAATTTCTGTCCATGTGCTTTTACCAAAGTGGGGTGGATGCACCATAGTTAATTGCAGACGTTGGTGTTTCTGCAGTGTTTTTTTGCCTTAGTGATACTCCGAGCAACCCCCCTACAATTCTAAGTAAGAAACACAGCGAAACTCACATAGAACGAACATTCACATGAACCCCCCCACAAATTTTTATGGTTTTGGAAGATGATTTCCCTTTTTCAGAAACAGCTGTTTTTGTCTACGGCCAAAAAACCGTAGTATTTCTGCAACATATCTATGTATTCTTCATGGCAGGTACGGCAAAACATGGAAAGCTGAAGATCCTGGATTAAAAGATCCACCAGCTTATCCCTACACGCTGCGTGTGGTCTCTTGTCAGTTTAAAAGGTGGGATGGGTAAAGAAACAAACATCCGCACATGGGAAATTTTAAAGGAAATTACACAGATGTTTTTCTTGGGGGGTGGTGAAGCAAAAAAAATCGTCGGATGTAGTATGTGTTCTTGAATAGTGAGATGATGTTGCGTTGTGCTTTGCTGGCTCATTATAGGGAGCTTATGGGAAATCTTAACATATTTAGAGGCAAGAAGGCCCGGAAAATACAGTCTTATTCATGATGATTGATCATATACGATATTTATATATATATATATATACATATTTATCATTCATACATATCAAGGCTGACTAGGAGCTTTAGTCAAATTTGTGTTCAACACAGAGTTGAAGCATCACGATTCACGTCTGGTTTGGTTGGTGTGGTTTGGAATCAGCAGGGATCTTCCTATGCTCCAGCCGAGGTTGAGGAGTATTTGCGCCGATCTGAGCAATAGCTGCCTAAGCCGATCGAAAGAGACAAAATTCACAAAGACAGAATAGATGCTTGGGCGAAACTATACCCAGACTTTCCAAGTATCGTTTCATTTTGTTGAATTTGCCATCAACATTCACTCAAATGTAGGTAAGAGTATCCTGCCTGACATGGATTGTATGGATACATAGTACTATGTATATATAAGGTATATAGTTTACAGTATACATATCATGATATACATTTACACACCACCCCCCTGGTCTTCGAACAGCCAAGTGTTGACAATTCATATGATGAACAGCGCCCGAACGACAAAGAGCTCGCAGAAACCGACCAACATAAAAATGGGATTTGGAGCCGGAAACAACTCTTGTTTGGTATGGTTGCTGTAAGTGAGTTTTTGTCCGACAAATGGCTTAAACTTGATTGTGAATTTGAAGTAAATTGCAAATATAGATTGTACAGTACAACGGGTGTTTTGAAGGGGAAAACCTCGAAAATTCACATGGAACGAACAGAACAACCATTTGACGACGGAACATGATCTTCCAAACCTTCACTTTTGTTGGGTTCCATGTGGTCCTTTTCCAGGCTGTAGATTCCCATCTACAGCCAAAACATCATCATCTGCCCAAATCATCGAGTCGCTGAGAACCTTAATGGTCGGAAGGTCCTTGGTGAATCTTTTGACGCAAGAACTTCGGCCAGCAGATTTCGCGGGCAAGGCAACGGTGAAACGGGGAAACAAAGGAAAAACACCACCACCACCACCACCACCACCACCACCAACAACAACAACAACAACAACAACAACAACAAAACACCACCAACAACAACAACAACAACAACAACAACAGCAACAACAACAACAGAAACAGAAACAGAAACAGCAACAGCAACAACAACAACAACAACAGAAACAGCAACAACAACAACAACAACAAAAACAACAGCAGCAACAAAAACAGCTGCAAAGACCACAATAACAACAAAACATGAGGTGTTGGATGAAGGAAGTGTGAATTGGTTTGAAGTGATTAGGATGTGTTTTTTTCCAAATTGTTTGTGGTCATTTATCATTGCAAATGTTTTTGTCTTGTTACATGTCCAATCATGTCCATATGTATTTGGTTGTTTGCCCCCTTGAAATTTAACATAGCCTCTGAAAATATAGCATTCCGAAAGCACACTAGTCTTCCAACTACCATCATTTTTCGCTTCAGGGGCTTTATTAAACTTCGGGGGTGTACACGTTTAATTTCCGTGATTTTTCCTCATTTTTTTCCCTCAAGACTTGGGGGAGAATTGCAATGTTTAATGGGAGTTACCTTTTCCAAACCATCGCAGCAACAATACGAACTCAGTCGTGACATCCTATCGTCGTGACAAACCATCATTTTGGGTATCCTGTATCCATGTTAGTTTTCAGGGGTGTAACAGGTGGAAAAGGACAGAATCCTAATGTCCAAAGATTGACTGTTGGGGCCATGAAGTTAGGCCAATAATTGCGACTCCATGGCCAGAGTAACTTTCGAATTTGCTGGGAATGTAAATGCTAGCTCATGTAGATGTAAGAACGTTGGCTAAGAAAACAAGGGTTACAGAGTTCAAATTTGCTTAAACTTGAAGCAGGTAGGTCTACTTTTAGCATTCGTTTAGCCTATTACTAATACATACTAATATTAACACGTTTGTTTATTTTTATCATGAGTATGTCATTGTGAAGAGATCTTCCCTGTGACACTCAACCGACATTCCAGTGTCCAGCAGAACTGATCCTACAGAATTCCGGGCCATTAATTTCATGACAACTATGTCACTACACGACGGGTGTGTATGTGGTTTTCCGCTTCTCTTGTTTTTTTCCAGGTGTTTGTTTCAGTCACAATTGTTATGTAAAAATGTCCACTCCTCGGGCAAATTGGATCAACTTGGCAGATCTGACGGATTTTCAGATGGGCTCGACCGCCATCAACTTCACAGATTTCACAGGTATTGATACGAAGTTCCCAAATTCAATCACCATTTGCTGGACCATCTGGACCTTGAAATACACATCTTGACATTTTTCACCCTACCTGTAACCCGGGGCCGTAGCTGTCTCTCAGAAAAAAACAGGTTAACTTGTGCACTGGGAAATGGCGTCAGATCCAAAAACTCTCTGAGGTCGCTTGAAAGCTGTCCGGGTTTTGAGGTGAATTTGTGGAGCCCCAAAAGCTTTGTCTGAACAAAATTACCCTCCCTCAAACTAACAGCTCGCCCCTGAAAATGATGGGTTTCCAATAGGAACCTCCAAACTTCCAGGGGTCTATTTTTTAGAGGCGAACTGTTAGTTTCAGGGAGTATTATGTACAGCGCGTCAGAATCAGCAACCAAATCACAAGGTAGTAGGTCTTTTTTTTTGGATGGGGGATGATTTTTGATGTGGTTGGATGGAGTGCAAGAAAACGAAAACTTGCCACGTTTCCGTTTTTCTGAAGCGTTTACTGACCTTTAAGCAAGTTCCATAGGAACTGTGCCATGTGATTTGTCTAATAGATCTTATAGGAGGTGGCAATATGTAGAAATGACGAAGCCTGTCTACTTCCCATTTGCTTCAGGAAATATCCCACATCAGCATGGATACCACACAAATGGTGCTTTGGACAAAGTACCTGTACCTCTTTTTGAGATTATATATATATATATATTTATTGATATACTAATAATTATAATATAATAATTGAGAAAGACCCGGTTGGTAATTATATAGGTCTGTCTATATGTAAGGATGGAAAAGGTTGTACCTTCATGTTTTTTTTGTTCTACTTTATTTGGTTTACCACTTTTTTTCCACGACGTCAAAATGCATGGGTCATGTCATATTTCTAGTGACTTACAGCTAATGGAAGAACTTGCGTTTTTTTGTCAAACAGTAGGTATCCTGATATGGAATACTTGTACTGGCTGGTTGTCATCCCCAAAACCCATAGGATCCCACGTGACTTTTTCAGATTTACCTCCAATTACAAAAAAAGCAATGAAGCAAGTGGAGGGAAACAAAAACAAGTCCTATGGATCCTACAAGAAAAATACAACAAGCTCAATGGGATATATATATATATATACACTGTATATATACCTGGACCTTCCAGTTTGGGTGCCAAATGGTGTCAATTCACAATTTCTTAGGGTCTAGGGGCGGCACCCAAACTGCTGGAAAAAAACACATACAATCTCAACACACTGGGGAAACGGAAACATGGAAACACGTACACCCTGGAAGATTAGCGAATCGAACCTGAACATGATGGTTTGGTTCAGATGATGTTCCTTTTCAATTGGGTGAAAAATCTCAGGTTCCAGCCGTTCATCTTCCGGGGTGTACCTGTACCAGCCATGCCAGGCATATCATGCTCAGCATTCAGCGAAGGCGGATGAGTTCGGAATATGACCCCTTCCACGTGGATGTTAAGAGTTTGAAGGGAAGATATCCGGCGTTCACCAGTTGATATGGTAGTTTCTCCCATGATTTACAGGGTTTTATACATCCACACGGTGGTTGTTTGGGATTTCTTTCCCATCAACAGTATGATTAGAGGGACTTGTTTAAATAGATTTTTCCACTTTCCAATGTTTGGAAGAGTTCAGATCTTTCGAGGAATTCCTACACTCAATCTTCAGACGAATCGTCACAGCAACCAATCTTTCCTGACGGCTGGAAACCTGAAAATGCCACCTTGGAAAAGGAGAAACATCTATATATATATATATATACATGTTTTATCATTTTTTGGGGTTCAACATGTTTAGTTTCCAGGATTTTTAGTTCGGCAAAAATCTTCGAGGAATTTTTGTTGGGGTGAAATGGTGCTTGAAGCACGGTGGATTTGATGCTCAGAGTGCTCCCAAGTCCGCCCATGCCCTCCTTCTGGTTTTGGTGGTTGGGATGTTTTGTTTTGTTTGTTTTTTGTATCGTTGATTCGTGGTGGTTGTAGTTGTTTGAAGCGGTCATTTTTTCTTGACATGCCATACCATGGATAACTCCACGACGGTCTGAGTTTCCAGATTCACGCTGTGCTGTGTTGCGAGCGAACTCATCCAGTTTGTTCAACGAAGGGTCGCCAAAACCAGGGAGAAAACAGCGACGATTATGTACACTGCACACACACAATCGTTCATGTCAACCTTATTATCATAGTTATCGAACTTCGAACAACATTTTCTGGAAAAGTATGTTAAGGTCACACGACAGATTTCCCCCAAAATGTAGCCTGAGTATTGGAATTCCTTACTGTATTTTATTTGAATGCAGGTTGGTGAAAGGAAATGATTTGATATGAAATAGTAAATAGTAAATAGACAACGAACATATGAACACAGTGACGATGACAGCGATGAAGCTACTGCAGTCAGAACTCTGAGACAGTAATCGCTACTTCATCCCAAATTTCTGTTTGTAACAACACTGATGCGAATTGGAAGTTGAAACAACTAGCCAACATAAGGTACAACAAGAATCACGATTCAAAAAAAGCGCTGGCGGAGATTGTCAACCATATTTTGTAAAACATCAATCTTGATGTTTTGGATTGTTAGATATCAACATAAATGATATACAGTATATCAATATATGTAAAGTCACCATGCTAAAAGTACTAAGAAGCAAACAACATGAATCATCTAACCTGTCCTATTCCTCACGGGTCCACGCCAGGATGTTACTAACAAAGCCGCCGAAACGGGACCTCCGGAGGTGATACACTGGGGAGAGTTTCTGGCAACAAAAAACGGGGCAGAAATGTTTGAAGCAACCGATCGGGGTAGGGAAGAACACGCAATTTGTCAATTTGTTGCAGATAAAGGTTTGTTTGTTATTTTGCTGATTTACTATTTTGGTTGCCGCATGGTTGTGTGTCGTGTGTCTTTGTAGGAAACCACACTATATAATATAAACACTCAAGTTGGAGCGTGATGCATGATCAAAGCTGCATCACTGTGAGGGTAGGTGATCAAGGTTGATACTGTAGATTTGATGAGTTTTGGTGATCAATGTTGAATACAGTAAACTTTTTTATATGTGGTTACATTCTAATGATGATCATATATTTTCAGACAGCAAAAACAGCAACATGCTACATGTGGCTATGCGTTTTTTTATTGGGTGCCAAAATGAGTTGTTTTTGTTGTGTGTTTTGGGGCCAGACATCACATTTTGTATTTTTTCTTGTCAACAGTCTAGATTCTGCAGACGGGATCGCCCGGCTATGCCTAAGTAAACTCCCATTTTTCCGAGTTTTGGTGTACTTCTTGGTTGGCATATTGATCCTTTCATGATTTGAATTCTTCAAGTCCACCCTTCTGAGTTGTTTTTTCTCCGAAGTGATGGAGTTTGCGAGTTTGAGGGTTTTTGTTCACCATTTCTTGGGAACTGTCTCAGCTTTGTTTTTTTTGTTTGTTTTGGGCTGGTCGCAACCAATTTTTGTAAACCGGGCGCAATAGCTGTTAAAACGTAAGGATTGCGTAAGCGGCAAGCGGTGTCTACTTCGTCTTCGTTTTGTCATTTGCCATCAGTTTTGTTCAAACCAGCCTGAATTGATTCAGCCGTTTTAAACAAGAGCATCTCGCATGTGCCATCATTGAATCATCTCATCATTTGTTGAATCATCCAACATCTCCATCACCTCCATGACAGGATGACGATGAGGGGGATGTGGACGGTGATGAGGCTCCGCAGACGGTAAGATGTTTCTAGCTTTTTTGTTGTTTGTATTCTGTATATGCATTTGTTTGATGATTCATTACAGATGATTGTAGAGAGTTCACTACACATTTCCACATGATTTATATGATTTGAGTTTGAAGTTTTGGGACTTGGGGCCATTTGAGGCTTACAGTTTCCGGAAAATAGGGGCCAATAGGCTAGTCAAGAATACATGGATTTTTCCTCCATTGAATACCCTCCCGTAAACTCACTTGGGTTCATCCATAGTGATCCCCTATTGTTACATGTCATGATCCTGAGTGGGCACTGGCATCCTGGCAAGTGGGGATACAACATTAGAACATACTGTTGATGGTTCAGAAATCCGGCGTGAAAACCCGTTGATATAATATCCCATTATTTACGACGGCTTTCATACAAGTCAGGAGGTTGGGAATGGGATTTCTGAACCATCAACAGGATACATTGAGACACAGGGCAGCTTTTTTCATTGCCATATTCGGCACTTTTCATAGCATTTTGAGATCCTTGGCCCGCTGGATTTTTTTTTGCATGTGAACGTAACGAAACACATCTGACTGTTTAGGCAGCAAAAGACTAGCAGCCTACCAAGATAGAAAAACCAAATGCTGCAGCCTTCATCCCCCCAAGAATCAGTTTGGTACTGGGAATCATTGGTTTGGATAGAGATTACCCTCCGTGACACTAATGTATAATAGAAATACTCCCAACAAAATGGTGGTTGGTAGACTATTTGCTTTTGAAAAAGGTCCAATTCTCTTGGGTGATGTTAGTTTTTTTGGGGAATGTATTGAAAATGCTTGGTTTGCAGAGATGTTGATGGCACGTTGAAGCTGGGAAAACTTGGGGCAATTCCAGAGACAGAACAAAAAAGCGACATTTCTACGACGTTGCGACGTCAGGTACATGTACGTGGATCACGCTATCATTCCGTTTTTAATCCTATAAAGATGATTTGTATGCATTGATATGTCCTGTATGTCCTATGTACAGGTGGGGTCGTTTCACTTATTTACTATGACCCTTGATTCTGAATTCTGGACATGGAACGATTTGAAAGATCTCTTGATATTTTGGAAACTACAGCTATCATCAGGTTCCTTGCACCATGTTTTAGGCAAGCAAGTCGAAGGATACATATATATATATATATATTTATATCCATTTATATCCCAATAGCAATCTTTGGGGTACCATCATTTCTTGGAAACAGGCAGATACCAATACGAACCCTAGACATCCAATTACCTGTACACCAACGAAACACCAACCCAAGAATTTTGTGATTTTGAGTGTAGTGAGTAGTGACTAGTTTCGTTTTTGGGGTACAGTAGTATAAGTCGTGCTAGTGTTCTGCACCATTGAGGATGGAGAAGATGAAGATGATGAAGAGGATGCTGACTGACACTTCGGTTGTCCCATTACTTGCAGTGCCATGCGTGGCGAGTAGCTGGTTGATAACACACAATGCATGTGAGCAGTGAAACAAAACTGGGCTGTTTCTGGGGGATACAAGGGGTTTACACTACCCTGGATTTTTAGCCATCAAATATCATTGAAATTATAATGACCCATTCTTGTGTTTCCTTTTGACAAACCAGTATTATGACATAGGATCCTATTTTCTTGTTGTAGTTCATTTGTCGATTTGGCATTTCATCTAGCATTTTGCGACCATAAGTTTGCCAATATGTCCGGCATACTTATATAGATAGGATATTCATACATGCAATGACAGTGGACACTGAAGGTGAATCTATCAGGAATTCCCCATGTTTGCAAAATGTTCACTGGAATTGTACAACTGTGAAAACATTCCGGCTGTGCCTTGCACTGTGTACAGTCCTTTGCTGTGTATACACCACACCCCCTGGCTTTCATCTTTTGTTTTGTATGTACATACGTTCAATGTGTACATATGTATTGTATGCATACCATCATCAAAGTTATGTTCCATGTACTGCTGTAGTGCCTTCCTCTTTGGTACACATATACTGAAGCAGCTTTCTTATGGTGGATTGAAGGCAGTCGTTTCATTGTTGAATAAAATTCAACCATCGGATCATGTCATCGGGGAAGGTCTGTTGTGTGCAGGGTCAGGAAGTCCCCTACAGCCAAGTGATGAGTGACCGGGATATCAACCATAGGTGATATATATATATATATATATGGACATATACTATTTATATATACATTTAGGAGGGACATACTGTTGATTGATGGAATACATCCGGCTAACCAGTTGATAAGTAGTTTATCCCAATATTTACACGGTTTTATACATCCCGGGTGGTGCAGGGTTTCTTCCATCAACAGTATTTTTGTGGCTACAGTCCACTTGCAAACTTCTTAGGCTAATCTCAGAATCATTCAGCATCATTTAACTACGCTTTATTTTGTTTGATTTTACATTCGCGAAACCAACTGCTCAGCTACACTTGCTGGCATAGCAGACAGAAATGGCGCGTCCACACGGTTTCGGCCAGATGATCCAGACTTGGGGCGGTGGTGGAAGATGTCAAGAAGTCAAGAATCGTTTGCAACTACCGAAGGTCTATGTAGATTGAAAACAACTGGTGAATTTTGGATGCAGGAATTGATATATTATATTTCCCCTTTGTTTTGGGGAGCTAATTGGAGTCCTGCTAGTTAATAGTTGATATGATATATTTGGAAAATGATGTACTGAAGTGAATGATACTGTTGATGCAAGAGATGCTGCACCACCTGGGATGTATAAAACATTATAAAACCTTGTAAATAGTGGGAAAAACTACCAAGCTCAACTGGTCAGCCGGATTTCTTCCATCAACAGTATGTGACAACAAGCGCATTTCATCAAGAATCACATGAGTCTGGTCAAATTATAGGGACCTCAGGACCAACAACCAAAATTTTGGTAGCTTTTTTGAAGGGAGGAACCCTGGTTTCATTGAAAACTAGGTGAAGGTGAAATATTATTCCATTTGGCCAGATATATATATATATATACATATATACACATATTTTTTAATATCGTATATTTACCTACATTTACCATAAAAAACCAACCATTCATGTGGGAATATCTACCTTTTTCCTCCCGTGCGTCCCCTGAAAATTGAGACCGGATTTCTTGAAGAGCTCCCATCAGCTGGCTTCATCATGGGGTATTTTTGGGGGGTGGTTTCTGTGGCCTGGGGAGGTGATCCTGGATAGATATAACGATGTATATATCTTTTTATTACATACAACATATACATATATCTGGATCTTCCAGTTTGGGTGCTGAAAAATGATGTTTGGGGGACCAAAAAACACCATCCTTTAGGGTTAAAACAGCACCCTTTGGAAGATGTGTGTGTGTATATACATATGTACATATATATATATATACATGTTTATATGTATCTAGAACAAATATATTTCTATACATATATATATATAATCTTATATTTATATATAGATACTGAGGTTGTCTTTTCCTACCTCAACAAAACTGAACATTCTCACCGACAATCTCTTTGGCCTTAAAAACCCGTGCTGAAACACCGGGACCTCGTGGCTTTTTTTCGTGGCTTTTCGTGTTTCACCTTGAAAATCGTTCAGAAAAGATCGGTGCTTCAACAGCGGCCCGGCGACACGTTGTTACGTAGTTGAAGTGAAGGAAAGGAAACATCAATTTGTTGATTGTTGTGTGCCCTTTTCGGATCCATGTGTTTGTATATTTACCTACATTTAGTTGATATTTAATGGTAAATGTAGGATCCAGTCCCATAGTGTCTATGGGATGGCAACCTCAGATTAATGTCAATCCCTCTGGTTATTAATATGATTTTTGGTTTGGTAAAAGATGGAAGAAAATCAGCGAAAAAAAACACGCGTGATTCTAAAGTTAGTTTTGTCCAAAATACAACAGCCGGGGATAACGAGATGTTGTTGTGATTTGTAATGCAAGTGTTTTATTTGCGCTTCAAATATATCATTGCCAGCTTAATCATGTCCAAGACAATTTAAAGATATGAGCATGTTTGTTTGGATCCATATCCGAAATTCATCTACCATACCCTTCGGCAAAGTTCAGGGACTTCCCAGAAAACCTGTTGAGATGAAGATGACCTTTTGGAGGGAATCCACATCACTCGATATGGTTATTTTCCATGTGTCTTCATGGGTTGGATCGACACATGTGTCAAAGAAGTGGCCACTATGTTTTCCTTTTGTTTATTAAACTGGGGTCCAGGGTCGCAGAAATTAATCCTCACTATCTGGTTTCATATATGCCGGCATGCACTACCAAATATAAGGAACCTGTGATGTTCAGATGGGGTTTTTACACCTAGCAGAATTTTCACATGCTGTTGATGGAAGGAATCCTGCACCACCTGGATGTATAAAACCTTGTAAATAATAGGATGAATCACCTATCGACTGGTGCAGGATTTCTTCCATCAACAGTATCCTTATCATAGATATTCATATGTCGAAGATCCTTAGGTCTTACATCTTTGGGCATCCCAGATGAACCACGACCAAACGGCTGACCCTCGCGTATTCTTGCGCACGTATTTTTTGAATTGTGATGATTGTTTACCTAGCATGCTTCCAGAATGATGTTTGATTTGTTCATGCGTTTTTGAGATTTTGTGATTGTGTGTTCGTTATCCTCTTGTTTTCGCAACGTTTCCTTTCGTCCCATTGCACGGGTACCCCCCATCGCAGGAACAGGGTGATGAAGAAGATGACGTTACAGACTCAGATGGTGATATTGAGGTTTTATTCTCCCCTAGGGGGTGGTTTGAAAGCATATCTTTCTTTTCACCCCTACCTGAGGAGATGCTCCGATTTGATCCATATTTTTCAGATGGGTTGAAACCAGCAACTAGTCCCCTTTATCACTTGCGAGGATGCTCCATCACAGCCCAGGATGGAGGGGCACACAACGGTGGTGGCGCCTGGGGTGCGGAGTGGACAGCACGAAAGGTGCCAAGGGAAACTGCTGATATTATACAATCACTGGAGGTTAGCTGTTTATATATTGCCCCCGAGTGTCAATGTTAGTATTGTAATATTAAATGAATATATGCATGCAACGCATGAGACAGGCTTTATCAGTTGCCCCTATTCGGAAAATGATCCCAAATGTAGACATCTATGCAGCTAGTAGTTGCAAGCTAGTAGTTCCATATCTCAGGATTTCTACATGGCGTGAACGTGTATAAACTGTACAGCGGTATTGTTTCTCGTAGACAAGTGATTCAATTAGAAAACCCTTGATATGTTTGGCTACTGAGTGATGTTTTCTCGTTGGACAGATTTTATTGATGATTGCTCTGGAGGAAACTGCCATCAAAAGGAAGACCATGATTCTATTGATGATTGCTCAGTGACTCCGAAAGGGTCAGGGATTCCAAACCAAAAGGTCGAGTGAGGACCTGCAACTTGGAGGTTGCTGATATAAGATCTATAATTCAACATGATATTTGGATCTTTTGTGTGTGTGTGAAGAAGTGGTGAAAGCTATTGATACATGCTGTATCATCATATATCATATCCAGATATATAACATGTACTTAAACATGTATTAGATGCACACCCGCACCCCCACTCTCCTCACCACCAACAACAATAATCTCGCCGCAACCACCAACTCATTCTATCATTTTGCCAGGCTGCCGCATCGTCTTTGGACAATTTATCTCATATGCAACCACGCTGCATTATGGTTAGTTGGTCAATGTTGGCTGATGGTGATCATGTTGAGAGCACACAAAAAAAGGTGTTGAGGACATGGGTTTCCCACATTCAATTTATAAGGGCGGTGGGGGGTTCGTCAGGAGCACGAGAGAATTGCCTCTATCCACGGAACTGTCTTGACAGATGTTAATCGACCTACTGCCATCCAAATGCCATCTCTGAACCAAATCAAAGGAGGAGAGTCTTTGTTCACCGATCTACCCACGATCCCCTCCCTGAAACTAACCTCTCCAAGGTCGGAAGGTGAATTTCATTTTTGGGAAAGGTTTTCCTTTCGGGAAATCCTGGTTGGTGGTTTCAAATATTTTTTATGTTCACCCCTATTTTCAGATGGGTTGAAACCACCATCTAGAATCTGTCAGTTTTTGGGGATTTGTATTGCTACTGTTGTTTGTTGCTGGTCGTTTTGAACAATTTTGCTGTCACTTACACATCCACGCTACTGAAACCGTAACGTTTTTATAGGTGTTTATAGGGAGCAACAACCTCCCAACTTCAGCAGTGCCATGGGACACAAAAACATCCCGACATTGGTTCAAGTCTCGTGCAAAAGAAGAGATCCCATGGATGTGAGAGTAATTTGCATACAAAAAGTATCACAAAGTATCAAGTATACATATATTTATCTTTAAATATACATGTATACATGTATACGTTGTTTCTTAGATGGTGGCTGCTCAGGTACCAGTAGATCTTCTTCATAGCCATCATCTCTATCTATGGGTCATGTTTTCTGATTTGCATCATGCATTCACAGGGCCTTGAAAAGGGTTGGATACATTTGATCCCAGAAAAAAAGAGTGGCAATGACACCCAACAACAACAAACAAAACACATCCCTTTGTTCAACATTTGGTGAACGCTTCTTCCATTCTCACAGAAAAGTTGTGATGAATATCCCAACATTTCCTTCCCAAACCATGCAGTTGTACTCGTAGTTTATTTTCATCATTCAGTCACTGAAATTGACAGTTTCCTTTTGTTGTGGAACAGTAAGGCAGAGTGCCCTTCTCAAAGCAATCATATGTAAACTGTAGACATTGCCACAAGACGAAGGTTGTTTCCTTTTTTGGGTGCGAACTTCAGGTATCGGGAGAACATTCTCGAGGCAGTTTGCCGCGGGTGAGATATTCTGACAGTAATGACGTATGACAAGAGTATCCCCACCAATCTTGACATTGGAGTTTTGAGAACCGTCTGGAAAAATGTAAGTTACATTGTTGTGGGCAACAATTGCAATTGTAAATGCATACATCAACCCTTTTGATTATTTCTGCACACCCAAAGATTCATATCTGTAGATATTTATAGTTCATATAGTATATTTTTATTTTACGCACCATAATGCTTTCTATGTACTATATACATGCATTGGCGGGCATGGCCTCAGCAGCGGACCCAAACTTGTGGTCTAAAATTGGAAGCCTCGTTGTCCAAACATTCAACCATAGAGCAAGCCATAAATCTGTGTATAGGTGAAGTCTATCTAAAGCATTGCATGTTGCATGTTTACTAAGAATGTTTTGAATACTTTGTAGATACTGAATTTTTCTTTTTGTGGGAGTGGTAGCTTATTCACCACCATTGTTCAAAGGACTCCATAGGCCCACCGTTGGAGTGTACTTTTTCGGACTCACAACATAATACCCTAGAGGAATAACACTTTGAATAAAGCACATGATCTCCATGAATTTCCGAGTTGGGAGGACTTTAGCTTCACGAACCTCCTAAATCAATATGCCCTCCTGGCAACGATCACATATCCCATTCCAGTTGGCACTTTTGAGTCGATGTTCTTTGGTTTGGACATGGACGAACCGTTCCCTGCATCCATGAACCGTTTCAACTCCAAAGTGTTTGATTTCCCGAAAATCCCTTCTCGGAACCTTCCTTTGTTCAGGTGGTGTTGCCATTGATTTCGCGGAAATTGGAACATGAGAGCTGGGAGGCGAACAAGCAACGTTGTGTGACAAACCGTGGTTGATTAGCATCCCCCCCCCCCCGAAAACTAACAATGGAATATCCACCATTTGAAGATGTGTTTTCCATTGAACATGGTGACGTTCCATTGCCATGTTAGTTTTCAGGAGTGTAATCCCAACAAAACTCAATTCAGGGAGAAGGTTTTTTTTGATTTATATAGCACATTTCCGGAGACAAGGACGAATAGGATCAGTGGGGGTTGCTAATATTTTACAAGGTTTTGAAGGGTTATTTTCCGATGACTGTGAGAGGAAAGGTGGTCGTATGTGTTGCATATGCATCTCATGAAATCTCTTAAGATGTCTACAGAGAATTCATCGATGCCCTCTGCAGATGGGTATTGAAACTACCAAGTACAAAGCAACGAGCCATCACAAATCCGAGGTCCTCATGGTTTTGGTCGCTGCTCAAAAGACACAAATACACAAATCATTTTGTTTACATACTCCTTACTGAAATTTGCAAAGACTTGGAGTGTTTTGTTTCGTACTACCTTCAGCATTGGAATGCCACCCCAAACAAGCAGCGATACTTTTTATGGCTTACTTGATTATAGTATTGGGGAAATCTGAGAGATCCTCCTTCATTTTGGGTGCTACTACTGCCCGGTTGAGCTGGCGTGTGATGGCTTGAGCATGGTTGGCCATTGCTAGAATTGCTGAACTTAAATTGTAGCAATACTGCTGAAATATCACTAGATATCACTATAGAGTTGTATTAATTGATATCAAATTAAGTTCAGTGTAAAATTCATGTCTATAGACTTTCTCCAAAGAAGGGGGCCTCTTTTTAACGGTTAACGTACCGCATCTTTTTGACGCGGTTCCCCTTATAGTAACATCTGCCATCTCCACCAGTTGCCAGGTCCAAGAATCGGGCGTTTTGGCCTTAGGCGCCATTGCCTTCGGTTGTATGGTTGGGAAGCCAAGCCAGACGAAGATTTTGGGATTTATCCCATAGGATCCATGGGGCTGGTATATTTACCTACATTTACCATAAAAATCAACCAGATGTAGGTAAATAGATCCTATGGGTATGGGTGGGTTTAAATCCCTGCAAGATGAAGATATGAATGTTTTTAAGTTTTTGAAGTTCTGGCAAACCTCCTGACAATTTGCATGACAACAGGTTGGGGGTTTGCAGGAAATCAGGATAGTTTCGTTCGGAATCGGCAGATATTGAAATCTTGGTAGATTATGTTTGGGTGTTTTCTTTGACGGGATGTCTTTGTTACGTCTTTGTTCACGTGATTACTTGCAAAGCGAATGATGTCAGATAGCCGATGTTGGTTTCTTTGAGGGAAGGCATGTGGCAATATTTTTTTTCACAGTCCTGGTAATCCAGTGATGCGTTCCAAAGATAAAAGTTTATCTGGAATGCGTTACTGGAAACAGACTGGAGTCCTTACAGAAAAGACTCTGGCAAATGATTTTACCAAATTTGTCGTCTATGGCAACACCGGAGTTCTGAATGTCTTGGCACGGGAAAAACCGTAGCCAGAATGCCAAGTGACCACCTAAGGAAGATTATATACTTGTTCAAACTCTGGTGATTTGGTTTTATTTTTTTCTGGAATTAGTTAAATCGAGATCTTCAAGTGATGAGTCCGATGGGAAGAGCTGTGGCAAGATCTGGTTTGGGATGCTGCTTGTGCCAAGGAAGGTTTGACACAGTACATGCCCAAAGACTCTTGGCAGCAGAGAAAAATGCTGGTGATAGGCGGGTATCAACAGTGATCCCCTCAAAGTCATAGACAATCCGGGTTTTCTTCAGACACATACCAGGCATACCATACATGGGAGGATTTTTTCATTTTATACATACATTCTAGAATAAAACACCATGCAGTTGAAACTTTGGCTATAGACTACATTGATAGATCTGATATTCACAAAATTTCAAGTGCACTCTCAGTCGAGTTGATTTCAAGAGCATGTTATGTCCTACCGTGCCCTGTCTACAAAATCTTGAGGGCCCGAGTCCTTCAAGCTATGCCTAACATACATTTTTTACAGAGATTGCGACACGCAGTTGTTGCATTCCAAAGAAGTGTCATTGGTTGTTTTCTATAGATACTTGAAACATCTTGAAACACACTGGAGGCTTTTTTTTGGTGTTTTTTCGGTGTAGATACAGTCTTTTTTTCATCAAATATCATAGAGAAACAACTCACGAACTTCATTCACAAAAATTACGAGTAGAAACAAGAATAGGTTCAGCCGCCACTGAAGAAACAAGAAATGACGTTCCCCTGGTTGGAATCCGCCGAACGGGCCGAGGTAATGGATCATTTGCTAAAGCATGGAACCTCAACAACAGCAGGATGGTGATGGTGAATACACAGGTTTCCAAAAAATAAACTCGAAAGGCAGTGAAAAACAAATTCAACTTTGTACGAGGTGGGCCCTTACCAGTTGTAAGTAGGGTTGTAACCCCAGTTTCCCATGCATAACGCCATTTGTTGGGGTTATAAAGTTATAACCCAACTTATAACTAGTAGGGGCCCACCTTGCATTGTATTCTGCGATGTCATTTGCTTCTGAGTGTTTTGAAGTATTTCAAGGGAATACGGAAGAATTACTGCTGAGCAGCACTTCGCACTTCAAATTTCCACTTATTAGCCGGGAACAAATTCACGGTGGAATCTTCTCCCGACTCTTCTCCCGACTTGGAAAGTATTGGCCGCAATTGTGTCATTGGGAAGGGGGAGCATTTTTTTGCACATGTCATTTAAACTAGGGGGAGGGGGAACAAATCCACAATCTCAAAATTTGTTTTCTCAAAGGTGATGTCACGTTTTCCCGGATCTGCCAGGGTAAATGCTATTATATGTATTATATATATACAACCTTACTTGACATCAACATGGGGAATATGTGTTTTCATTTTTTCCCATGATCTTCAGCAAATCGAAGATAGCTAGAAAGGTTGAATGTCACAACCGAAAAAAAAAATAACATATTGCTAGTTTTCTTTTTATTTCTGAAATGTGGCTCAAGGTATCTCTTTTTAAGTCAACCAAAACCCCCTTGTTGTGTCTGATGAAACCCATAGGGATTTATTTCCTCATGGAACAAAAAATCACCATGAAAAAATCCCAGCTCAGGCTGTGTCAAGCTCCAAAGCCTTTGCTGCGGAGTATCTCTTGTTGGAGCCAACTGGGGGGGTTGGGAAGTTGGCGTTTCGACAACATCTAGGTATATAGGGGATGAAATACTACCTGGTCCAAAGTTCATCGCGACCTCACACGACTGATTTACCCCCAAAAGGTAGCTTTTTGGAAGGGAAATCCACTAAGGGAAACAGGAAAATCCAGGTTGGTGAAATGTTATAATTTGGCCAGATACTACCCAGTTATATGGGGATTGTCATAAACTATTATAATGGAAAGTAGGAGGGTTTTTTTGTGGCTCAATTGGTGGTTTGGGGCCCGGTGGTTTCAAATGTTTCAAAGGAAGTCCACTTTGACCAAACGGTGGCTTGCCCAGGCTGGTAGGATCGGGAATCCTTCAAAAATGGATCTTCCTAAAGACCAGCCACTTTGTTTGGTTCACTGGACTTCCAGGGTATATATAA
>DF244796.1:31351-45580 GCA_000507305.1 Breviolum minutum Mf 1.05b.01 | reverse complement strand
CCCTGAATCAAGAAGCCACCATCCAATGTCCTCACCTGCAGTCAACTCAGACAACAACGGAGACAAAATTGGTCCATATCGTTGCAACTGACTACAAGCAGACACTGTGTCACATTCGTTCAGGAAAGTATCGGGTGCAAAACAAACCTTCTTAACTCGAAATGGCTCTTCCACGACAAGTCCATGAAAAAACCCTTCTTCTGACACATCACTCACAACACCTTTACTTAGCCCTCGCTGTCCGGAGACAGGGATAGTTGGCCCTAAACACACATGTTGCTCCTCATCAAAATCACAAACCAAGCCATGTCCTCGAACCTTCTCTTCCGACCATCGACCAAACGGCTGCGGACGACCAAAGGGCTGCGGACGACCAAACGGCTGCGGACAAGTCAAGAAGTTTGAACCAACACAACACGCATGAAAACCAATCTCACCGTCTCCCACAACATCAGGTTCAAGTTCCAGTGTTGAAAAACATGCCACTTCTTCATGAAAAAATTCCGCAAAAACTGGACTCAAAATCAAACTACCTACGGGCTTTTCTTCTTTTGGTTTCTCTTCCTTGGCTTTATTGGAATCCAAATCAAACTTAACACTGGAGACCGGAGCCTCATGCTGCTCCCAAGTGCTACCAGTCCAACCTTCATTCCAAGATTCATCTTGCCAATCAGAATCATACCAACCATAGACTTGTTCAACCGAGCCATCATAGGAGTAAGATCCCCAATCTTGTTCATACCACCACCAGTCATCCTGTGATGCATCATGAACTTCATTGAGTTTACCCTTACGTGCAAAACCTTTTCCTTTCTTTCCCTTACTTTTGCCCTTACTCTTTCCTTTGGGGTCATCTTTGGGGTTTCCACCAACACCTTTGCCAGGACAATTCGCACCAATATGGCCTAACCCATTGCATTTAAAACAGCGAATCTTACTAAGGTCCACACTGCAATCTGAGGTTCGGTGACGCTTTGACCCACATTTAGAACACTTCGACGAATCTGCCACAGAATACACTGACTGTTCCCATGAATCTTCACCACTAATGTCATACCACTCTGTGTTCCAACCTTCATCTTGCCACTGAGTTTCCAACTGCGACACCGTCTTCTTCGAACCAATTGCTTGCGAATCCTGAAACAACCTCTGCTGCTCTTCCCATCGACGTGCAGCCAATCTGTATGAAGCGAAATTTTCTCCTGAGGAGTGATGAAGACAGTAGTCACGAACTGACATCGGCAAACTCTTCAGCAGCATAAGTAACATATCGGCTTCTGGAAGTGAAAGTCCTGTGCTATCCACATGTGACGGCAAAGTGGCAATGAGCTTAGAATAGCGGGAACATTCGAAATCCATTCTCCTAATAGTATCAGAAACTATTGAACCTGGACTCGTCTCTGAGCTACTCAACGTGAAAGACTTCGATGCAAGACTGGCCCTGACTGTCAATGCTTCAGCTCTAGATCTCAAACTGAACTCAAGGGTTAGTTGTCTTACCAGCTCATATCCATTTGCATTGGCTTCACCTGCATGCATACCACTAGACCCAAAACTCTGCAAAGACATACCTTCTCCAAACACCGAGATTAACATATTCGTCCTAGGATGGTTGGAATAAGCTGCTTTCAAGATAGCAAAAAGTCTGGAACTTCGGCTCTTCTGAGGCTTCGACAGAACATCCCATTGGATTGGATCTGACCAACGTGTCGCCTGCCCTATTTCGTTTGCGAAGATCTCAGATGCTTGCGCCGCCCATGCTATCAATTGACTTATGTAATCGGACCATCCTAAGATCTCAGCCTCACGACTTTTCCATTCAGAGATTGTTGGCACTGGTGCAGGTGTTAACCACTTTTCGGATTTACTAAAAATATCCAAAGGTGGATTACGAGACTGAGATCCATCGCCCAACAAAGTTTCACCATTCTCATCCGCCACAAAAGGCATTCCACTGTTTCTTGAAACATCACCAAAAAACTCAGGCACCATTCTTTCTTGATTACCAACCCTTTCGTTCAACATGTCACGCAACACACGAGTTTGATTACCATCCAGAGTTCCAACCAAATCTGCAATTTGTCTGATATTGGCTGCTTGCGGTGTCAAACCTCCTGGTGGAAATCTAGAAAAACTCGGAACTTCACTCGACATGTTCTGCAAACAAGGATTCGGCATACTCTGAAAACTGCTAGGGACCTGACCAGCTACAAACGGATTGCTAGGGACTTGACCAAAGTTCCGTACGTTCTGAAAACCTGGACCACCAAACATAACACCAGGACCATTCGCAGTTCCACAGCAAGCACTAGGACCAGGCATCGGGTAGCATCCCCCACTACCCCAAGCAGGCATTCCTGAACCAGGCAAACCCATTCCAGACACATCGTTTCCGGAACCTTTGCCACCATCATTTCTTTGCCTACCTTCTGAACTCGGAGTACTCGGAGGAACTGGCACAGACCCACCTTGACCTCTTTCAGCCTGACCTGGACTTCCCGGAAAACACTGCATCACTCTAAGGTCCAAACAAGCTCCGCTACCATGTGAAAATATACAAGTCCCGTTGCGTTCGTATATTGGAATTTCTTAAACCCAAAACCACGAACGACAAAACACGACCGACACTCACAAAACAAATCCACAAGCAACTCACTGATCACAAATCCCTTTAAGTTTCGGAAGCTCCTTTTACCACACACCAAACCGAGAAATGCGCTTGTCTCTCATGGTGATTTCATCACTTCACATGTCTGACCCTTCTGTTCCTTGAAACAAAATTGCGGTCAATCTCAAAAGCTTCCGACCAAAAGCTGTCCTTCCAGCAGTCTCACAGCTTGAAATGAATTCTAAACTCCAAAATACCAAAAACTCTGTTTCCATCACCAAATTCACATGTTGTCAAACGTCTTGAAAGCAAATCAGCACTGTTGTCATCACTGTGCAAACCAAATCATTGAAACCAAGCAAAAACGCATCAAATCCAGATGTCATCAATCCAAATAAAAGCACGGTGAAGATAGAGCTCTAAATATATTGTTGTACCAACCACAAGCAATGCTAAACCATGCAGAAAACTCTCAAGGGTTATCAGTCTGATCAAATTGGCATCATCCAGGTTCATATCCTTCCATAGGTCCACAATCGTGACGGCCATTTCCTTGCTACCCTCTCAGCGCTACTTTTATCATTGCTTGACGGCAAAACAGACTGCCCAATCAGTGGAGTGTTCGGAGCAGGCAAAACCAGAGCAGCAGCAGCAATTATAGCAGGGTTAATTACAGTTGATCCATCGCTGAAGATTATGATTCTTACTAAAGAAAATGTTGCCTCACAGGCCTTTGCAGAGCATATCATCGCACTCTCTTTACCAAGTTGGGTTGAGGCCAAAATTGGAAGGCTTGTTAGATTTATGGCCTTGCATAACCAAACAAGGGGCACTACCAAGCTGGACATCCCGTCTGCCCACCGTCATCAAGTAATTGGCTCAAAGCAGGTCATCATTGGATGTGGTGGTGGGTTCCGTCACGAGTGTGCAAGGCAAATACAGCCCTGCTGCCCAATGGATGTCGGAAGTGGATCTTGCTCTTCATGATGAGAGTCAGCAGTATGGGAACCTTGATGAAACAGCTGCTCTTGCCCGTCTACCACGCAACTGCCTTGTCATGTGGCTTGGTGACCACAGACAAACTCCGGGAGGCCTCCGAAAATCAACAGCAGCAAGGTGGTTCCGCCGAAAACTCTTGCAACGGCCCTTAGCCCTAAGAGGCAACTCGAACAAAGTCCAACCAAACACGCTTTTTCAGATTGTTGGAAGATACCTTACGGGCCCTCATTCTCCTGCATATCCTGTGACCCAATTGATGGCTCCCGGACCTGCTCCTCCCGCAAAATGCCCAAGAACATTTGGAGCACCTTGCGAAGGAGCTGCTTGGAGCCTATGATTCTTGGCTACTTGTTCCCCGCACAGCTTTAGCAATCCTCTGGTTGGCCACACACAGGCAAGATGTAGAGCCCATGGTTGCCCAAGGACTGACAGCAGCTGCAGGCTTGCAAGGTAAACAAAATTGGGTCCTCATCCTATCCAGCAGCGCAAGGGTCTCAGAAGTCACTTATGAAACGGTCGTTGCGGTTCGATATCCAGAGCTGGATGCTGATACCCCCACACAAGTGGTTTTCGGAAACTATCTGGCTGATCGGAAAGCTAGAATTGGTGGTTACCTACCAGTTTTCTGGCGCTCGCCTCACAGTGTCATCCATGCTACAGGTCACATTGGTCAAATGATCAGCTGGATTACAGAGCAAGTGGAGTTGGAAGCAGGGGAAAACGGATGCCTGGCAGTCCTTCAGAACCGAAATGATATGTCAGGCTCGCTCAATAGCTCAGTCTGGGTTGCTAACTCGGAAGGCAGAGTAATTTCCAGAGGAGTTACATCTTGTGCAGGAATGACTGCGCAACACGTGCAAAACCATAGACTTCTCCCCTCTTTCTGGGCTCTTGCACTTTCTCCCGCACTTTCTTCCCCCTAGTGTCAAGCCACTTATCCAACATTACCTCTTTGAAGATCAGCTCCGCTATGATCCTGCCTGTTTTGATTACCTCCAATCCAACCAGTTTCTCCCTGGGACTTCCTCTGAATCTATGAGCCACACATATATTTGGGATCTTTCTTGGACTATCTCCTTTGACTCCCCTGGTATCAAAGAGGCCTTGGAACTTCTCAACCATTCACACCCCAGTCTATGTCAACTTTTTCGCGCTTTAGGCCCTCACTTCCATCGCTCTCTCATTCATGCCCTTGTTGCACCTAACGGACATTTTCCAGCTCTCCTTAACGCTACCCTATGGGGTCTTCGCTCCGGACACACTTCTCTCTGCGTTCAGGGTATATTCGGATCCGGCAAAACTTATTCATCCTCCCTTTTACTCATTTTAGTCACTTCTGTTCTTGGTGTACGCACTGTCCTTTCTGCAGATCCGAACCTTCCGTTGGCCACCGCAGCTGAAAACATCTCTGACCTCCTTCGGGATTCACACCAGTCCATCCGCTCACAATACGCACGCTGCCTGGCACAAAACATACCTAAAACCACCGATATTGACGTCCTCTCTGTCGACCGCTCCTCACTCTTTCAACCTGATCCTCTTCTCCGCTGCCTTTTGGTTACTCAAGGGTCTATCCTTCGTGACGCCACATCCGCCCATCCGCTCTTCACCTCCTTCCTCGTCCTTTGCCTTCTTGCTATTAATGACGAAGCACAGCAAGGCGGACAATCCGGCTTTACTGTCCTAGCCGCACTTCTCTCTCGCTTTTGCTTACAGATTTTCACCGGCGATCGTGAGCAAACTCGTACAGGAACAGGGGGGTGATTTTCTTAAAGAAGAGNTATTTCACCCAGGTTGTTCGCCATTATCCACACTTACATCGAGAATTGGACACAGGGGAGCTGCGATACGGACATTTCGAAGATACCAGTCGATATGCAAGGTCGCACGCACCACATCTCAGGATACCGCCTCTTAAACTGGTCTCCCGCTATCACTCAAAATGCCCACATCGCCCGCGCATCCCTTGACACTGTCCTTACTATTGCAGGCGTCCTCTCCTACTTTACAGCCCGCTCCATACGGCTTACCGACGAGAATTCCAAACTCCTTATCCTTGCTCCTCACAACGACACTATTCAAGATTTACAGGACGCATTAGGCGCTCCTTTTTTTTTGCTCCACGCTGCTAAGGTGCGATCTTCATAAGAAGAAGGTCCCGGGCAGAACGCCCTACAGTCAGCATATCATGATCCGAAATTGGACGTAATAAAAAGCAACACCGAACAAGTTAAACCGTTCAGGCCAAAAATTGCAAGCAAACAAATTAAACAAATTATCCGACGCCGCATTGGCAAAAGTCGGAGGGGTCAAAATTGGTGCAAGGCGAGGATAGGAAAGAACGGGTGGCCAACAGGGAGCTTTGCCGGTGACAGAGGAGCAAGTAGCTATCATCCGGGGCGAGCCTGTGACGAGAGACCCGTAGGTGAAGATCTCAATGGAGGAAGGAGCAGATCAAAGGATAGCACCATCGACCCATTAAGAATCGGTTCCTAGTGGCCTTGGACGTCCAGTGAAACATCATGGTCTAACGCAGGCCTGTTGATTGGAGAGCGCAAGGCAACTTAACCAACCAGTGAAACAAGAGACGAAAGCATGCAGCGAGCCAAAACTCAGATCCTCTCAGAAGTTCTTCTCCAGCAAGTAGCGAGGCACAGCCAGACCACCGTGTGAAAGTCGTCCAAAAGGTGGGAAGTCAGAGACACAGTCAGTGGTTCCCAGTGAGTAGGCAGCGCGAAAATGAGCTCCAGTGCACGTAGAAACCTTCCAAGTAGCACGTGGAGGAAATAAGAAGAGAGATTCGTGCCTTCCATAAGCAACCCAGACGCTCTTCAAGAGAAGAGAGAGAGGGGAGCAAAGGAAGAAAACTAATCTCTCGTCGATCGCAGTAGCAACGTGTTGATCGCTCTGATAAGGAAACAATGTAAGAAGGAGAACGGCATCAAGCATGAGGAAGAAAAACAGGAGCCCAGCCAGCAAGGAGCCCAGTGATCTTCGGAAAAAGGTCAAAGGAGGCCTTCCTGTTGGAATCCTAGTTTCCTTCAACACACTTGGATAGAGGAGGTCACTTTGGACCGTTCCATGGCAGCAACCGGCGGAGAGGCAGTAAGCAGTGATCACATTAGATCTGAATCACTTTGGACCGCGGGCAGGGCAGCCAGAGGAAGAGGAAAGATAAGAGGAGAAAGGATGAAGGGAGAAGAAGAGAGCCTCGCTCCAGGGCCAACCTAAATGGTGGTGAGCTGAATGGCGAAGGTCTCAAGTACCCAAAGGTGGTTTCTAAGCTAAGACAGATTGAACAAAGAAGTGCTCATGTCTCGGACCGTCCTAAATGGCGGTAAGCGGCAACGTGGACATGATCTCGTAGAATAGGAGGATGCCCCAAGTCAGAGCCAACCTAAATGGTGGAGAGCTGGACGAGAGGCCACCAAGTGACCACAGTAAAAAGAGGAGGAAAGATGGTACACTCCCGGACCGACCTAAATGGCCGCAAGCGGAGGTGCAGTGCCTTAAGAAACGGAGAGAAGGATGTGAAAGACGGACCTAGGACCAGCCTAAATAGCAGCAAGCTGGTTAGATCAACCTTTGTAGTTCTTATCTTTGTCCGTGCTGCCTTTGTAGCCTCCTTTATCCTTGTCTTTGTTTTTGCCTTTCTTTTTCCCCCTTTGGGAGCGAAATCTTGCCATTTCTCAATGGAATCTGGGATGTGCAACCCCAGAGTTTGAGCACGGACAAGGTCATATTGAGTAACGTGATCAGGCAAGAAGAGAAAGTCAGAGTTGGAAAGAAGGGGTGGTGGCTTCATGCTGGTAATCGAAAGGACGAGCACACCGCACTGCCTCTTCAAGAACCTGTGCCACTGAGATCGTATCCTCTCGGAACTGCAGAGAAGCGACGGGTAGTACTCTTCTCAGCGGGTGTTGAAAGCGTGAATTTCAGGGTTCATGCCATCCGATTTTTGCTGGACCGTACCTGAGTATTCACGAGGAGGGAGATGGTGTAAGAAGCGAGGCTGCCTCCAGCAGCACGACTACGTGCGTTGGTGACTTATTCAGCTTGGTGCTTGAGGACGGCAGAAGGGGTTAAGAGGGCGCTCTAGTTGATTCGAAGAGTGTGCGGTCCATCCTGCATTGAAATATCGTCAGCTGAGCTGAGTGAGGAATACACCTTGGTACGGTGGCGGAAGAGAACGTAGACGGGTAACCTTCATACATGTTTCAGAAGTTCCGGTAGTCCAGTGACAAATTTGGTTCCGAGCAGCCTGTCTGAGCCATGAGACACTGCGAATCTGGTACAATCTGGTAAATTTCAGGGTGCTGGAGAAGGAGGTGCATTGTCGGTATTATGCGGAGCAATAATGAGCAAAATTAGTTGCCCGAGGTGGTGGAGGAAGCTTGAAAGGACTGTATCCGGATGGAAAGAATCGTTGCCTGCACCTGATTGACAATGAGGCACGTAATCAGGTGACGATCAAAAGAAAGAAGCAATTTCTTCATATCCAACATAATCGTGCCCAAGGGCAGGTGAGAGGGAGTTGCGTCAGAGCTGCGTAGTGCTTGGTGGAGAGAACGTCAGAAAGCTCCTTTGTGGTGCAATCTTTGTGAGCAGCTCTTAAAAGGCAGTAGTGGTATCATGTGAGTAGGTGAAGTCATTTCCGGTCAACTCTTCGTTTGGTTCGGCATCTTCCTCCATAATATGAGGACTGGGCGTTTCGCAGAGTTGTGCAGCAAGGCGACTATCAGCTTGAACATTAAGATTTTCGTTCCGAGCTGTAGGTACATTGGGGAAGTAGGTGGACAGTACAGAAGCAGAGAAGGCACCATTTAGTCCACAGGTTGGACAGGATCCTGCCAGCAGAGTGGAAATGAGATGGAGGAATTGGAGCGATGTAGGTGCTAAGGAGACTGTTAACTGTCAATGTCCACGTATGTGAGCCCCGTGTGCTGGAGATATCAACCAAAAGGAGAGTATCGGCCTGTGGTCCGCGAAGAGGTGAGTGCGCAATAGCGTCTGCAATGACCTGTGAATCACAGAAGGACAAAGGATGTAGTTTGATAGCACAGTCGTCCCGACTGCGGGTTTTTGATGCTGTCCGAGCAAAAGTAAGCTCCATACTGTGGAGAAGTAAGAGAGGTAGGTGGGATGGAGCCTTCACCAGCGACGGTCTGGATGGTTGGTGCAAGACGTACCGCGTATTCTTTGATTGTGCGGCCTTCAGCAGGCGCAGGAGAACCATAGGTGGCGTACTGGAATCGGCGGCCTTTGCCGGTGGCCTTAAAGTCCAAGACATTCTTTGACATAGAACGAAGATTGCCGTAGGAGAGGACACTAAATTTATTGGTGGCAATAACGTTTTGAGTGGTGGGATTAAGATTGCCTGGTACATCACAACCGTCATATCTTTGGAGGGTTTGCAGGCGAACCCAGCCATCAGGAGATTTAGAGATGTCGGAGCCTGCGAGAAGGTTGGCCAATTCGGCTATTTTGCGGAATACAGCGTCGATGTAGAGACGAGTGGATTTTAAGGAGCCGATGTTGAAGCTGAGGATGTAATCATCGTCAGGAGGACCATANGATGAGATGCAAAGTGACACCCGCGGTGGGCACCATGCCCTCAGCTTCCCAGACAGTGGCAGGCAAACAGGAGAGAGGCAGGCTAGAGTCACAAAGGGCACTCCTTCGCCGCACTTTCCTCCTACTCAAAACGACTTCTATCTTACTTGTATCTTTCGGGCGATGCTGCTCCCGACTCATATTTCAGCATTTGCCCGCAGGGACCACATGAATCAGCTCATTGAACCCCAACCGCACACGATCTCTTCTCTTGACATGACATCCATCCTAACCCCCAAGGATTCTCCGCCTATTGCACCATTTCCTATACGGTAAGGGCCATCGGCATTGGTGGAACTGCTTCCATCTATCTCTCTGCGAAAGTTACCCCATTTCTTACTCAATCCCGTGAAGCTATGGCCCGCAACATTGTTGCCCTCACCCGTAGCAAAGGACTGTGCGTACTTTTGCTCCCTAGCACCCAAGAATTTCGATTCTCCTTCCTTCATACCCTTCGGACTCTCTGCGCCTACAGGCATGGCATTTACCACGTTGGTAGTACTCCTCCTGACCTTGATTGCCTCGCAACATTCCTTTCACTTCCTGACACTACTTTCAATTCTGAACCTTGCATTTTTAAGCAAGGCTCCTGGCTCCTTACCCACCAGATTAGCTACTTTGGCACATGGGATTTCTTGCCGCTCGCCATGCAGCTGTCACATGAAGGGCAAATTTATGTCCTTACGCTCTGTCTACGATCCGACCTCCCACAGCCAGACCATTGGGAAGTGTCAGCCGGACATTTCAATTGGCATGAATATCGCGAAGGGCCACCTCCTCTGGAGTTGTTTTTGGTCTTTGGCGAGGACTGCCTTCATCTTACAACTGGTAACAATAATCTGGCTTCTTTCGCTCTCCCTCAACGAAACAGCACTCCTTTCCCCTTCACTGGGTGGACCCTTTCTCCCACTACTGGTGCCTACTTTTTTGCCCGCTCCTCCGTTAGCGTGGGGCACCTTTTCCCTTCCGCTCCTGCAACAGATAACTTCCCAGACCTAATGTTGTCCTCTGGCCGAACCAAACCCCCGCCATTTACTCCAATCCCTCACCACCCTACTCTCTCAGACACTCACCCTCCTCCACAGGGGCTTCCAAGCTCCGCCGCCGTCCTCTACCAGCTGGGCCTTACTGAAATGCTATCGCCTAACATCCTCCTCTGCCCTGCCCTTAATCCTTACGATTGGATGGTTGCCTACTCTGCCCTTACTCTCCCACATTTCTGTACTGACCATCTTTCAGTCCTTCAAAATCCGCAAGTTCTTGATGCTTTTGATACGAAAATTCGTCAACCCCTTCTCTCAGGACAACTTGATGCTGTGGCCGCCCATTTTATCGCTCTTCTCCCACCTCCCCCCTCCACCTTTACAGAGCAACCTTGGATTTTGCACTCCAAAACCCGCAAGCCCCCAGCCTCCACTCTGCCACCCAACGATGACAACATTGTTCAGGATACCCCTTCTCATGTTGCTAAATCACCTTTCCATCTTGACAATATCCATGCAGCTGTCGCCAATTTGGCCTCTCTCCTTGCCAATGCCGACGATATCCCCAAATCCCCCAAAGGATGGATTAAGGTTGCTATTCTTCCCACGTATGCCGGCAAGGGTGTCCCGGGCAACTTCGACTCCAACACCCAAGAAATTGTTAGCAATGGTGTTCTCACCGTGGTCTCCTACGGAATTCACAAACCTCTCTCTGAAAACCTTATTGCCGCGCTTGTGGCCTTTGATAACCGTAAGCGTAGGATGCGTTTTGACATCGGTCACTTTACTCCCGGACGATCCCAATCTGCGCAACTCGTTATTCGTCTCTCCCCATCATCTGTTCCTCATCCTATCGGTGGTCCTAGCCGGCCTTCCGGCTCCTCCCCCCTCGCGCATTTCCCCCTTCTCCCTAACAACGCACTTCCCTACGCTATTTATTTTTGTCCCGCACAGGCCAGACAGGTCATTCTGCGCGATGGTATTCGACCTAAGCGTTAATCATCCAGTTCCACCTCTTCTGCTGTGAAAGTTCTCCCGTCCCCCACCCCGGACCCTTTCTCCATCGTGGGGGGACACCCCCTTCGTGGTAATACTGACGCTTGTATAGTTCTGGACATCCATAAAATGTTAACGGACAACATCTCCTTTGTAGTCCACTCCGCTGACAATTGCTATGGAACTGACACTGTCCCTCTCCCCACTCGATACTTCGCCGCCACCTTCACCTTTACCCCCTTTGGCGTACAACAAAACTGGCCCAACCCCGGCTCCTCTCAACAGGTCCAACACTCCTCTCGCCCTAAATATGTTCCCCCCACCCATAGTGTCGCTGAAGCCGTTCGCTCCACCGCTGCTGATGTTCGGTTGCAATCTACCTTTTCTCGTTCGCTCCCTAACCAACCTGCTGATGATGACACGGAAATGTCCGGTCCCACAATTGAAGGTGAAATTGCCTACTCCGCGGAAGTTGAAACTGCTCTGGATCGTCTCCTCTACGCTATCGATCATCCTCCTTTCATCATTGATGAAGAACATTACATAGCTCTCTCCCAGCTTCCTCTCACCTATCCTTGGCCCTCTATTACCATTGACCTCCGCCCTTACGTCCCGTTTTTCGAACGCCATTTGGTCGCCCACCTCCTCTCCGGTCGTTGTGGTCTTCTCCCTGTCGATGTTCCTGCTCACACTATCCTAGATGCCTGGCTTAAGCTTTTATCCGAAGCCATTGTGCACGGCATCTTCGATTTACATCATGCTGCATACACTCCACCACAACTCCCGGGCTTACTCACCCATCCTCGCTTCTGGCACGCTCACCTCAATCATGCCTGCACACGAGCGGTGTCTCCATTGGCCGGTGCCGGTACCACAGATAACATGGCTGGGGATCAGTTAGCTATCTGGAACCAGGTCAGCGTTGGTAGCAATGCTCCCATCCCATCTACGCACCTCACTATCTTTGTTCCACCTGCTCTTGGCGCCTTCATTCTTGCTGACTTAAAGTCCCCCCAGGGGGAATCTCCGCAACTCCGACCTGTCACTCCTTCCCAGCCACACTCATCCTCGGTCCTCACCGCATCCCGACCCTTTCACCTTGACCTCCCTGTTATCTACCCTGAACATGAAGACCTCATCATGGACAATGCTCGCCAAGCAGCGGCGACTGGTTTCATCCGACCTGAATCTATCCCTCTTCTCGCCATTACCGATGAAAGTTTTTACCGTGGGAAGCTTAGTTGGACGCTACGCTTTCCAGTGCCAGCGCCGGATCCTTCCGGCTCTGCTCGTCGATTCTCATCCACTGTCACTTTCCAACAGGGCCCCCATAGCGCAGAGGCATTAGAAGGCGCGCTCCGACTTGCGTCTCCGTTCTCTTATGGCAATGAGGCCTCCCATGTCCTTTTCAACTGCCCTTTTCTACGTCTACCCGATCTCTCTACACTTCGTCCTGGCCCACGTATCGAATCCTATGAAACTCCGACACCTCCCGAAGCTGCTGTCATAGACTGGCTTAACAATCGCGCACCTCGTCTCATCCCCTCCCGGCATCGCGCATACAGTCCCTTTTGGGCTTGTTGATTATTTCAACTCCCACATTCACCTGCCTCAGGTGGCCATGCTCATAGCCTCCCACCAATGTCATAACGAAGCAGCCACCGCTGAAGCACGCAAACACAAACGTAATTGCTCTCCCACGGACTTTTTGCGAGTCATACCTGCCGATACAGTCATGTCAGGCAACCTGCTTCCTCCTCCTCCGTCCCCATGTCCTACACCTGAGAACTTACCACGTACCGCCCTTGCCCCCTCTCAACCTAATCTCCACCCACGACCTTCTCAAGCATCCACCACTGCACCACCTGCCCCCTCATCACACTTGGCGCCAACCCGACCACAACACCTTCCCCCTACAGGCCCATGTTCTGACCCGAAACGACCTCGCATACCAGGCGCAGACAGCGCCCCCTCAACTAGCCACCCTGGACCCATGCCCTCTTCTCTCGACAGCACCCGACCCGTGGGATCTTCTGTCCCTTCCTCCCACCGCTCCAACCGTGGCCCTTACACCAAAGGGAAAGATGCAGCCACAGGTATGGCCTATACTTTTAAGGGCAAAGGTTCCGACAAAGGTTTTACAGGTAAAGACACCTTTGCTTCCAGTTGGCCACCCTCGACGCCTGGACCCCCCAAAGGTTTTGCCAAAAATTCTCCAGGGGGCAGTCCTAAAGGTGCCGCCAAAGGCTCCGAAAAAGGCAAGTTTCAAGGAAAAGGTGTCGCTCCACCTACCGTTTTTGCACCTCCCGCCAATTTTTCGGCCCCTAGACCTCCTGGCCGACCATAAATTCCCTCAGCGACCTCATTCATACCTGCCAAATTTCAATGGCCAGCCTGGGCATATTGTCCGGTTCGCCTTTTCGAGACTTCCCTCCTCTGGCTTTATGCTCTCCTCATTTATCCCTAATAGCGCACCTATATCTATTCTCCTATCTAGGATCTCCCCTTTATGTACACAGCCCTTCATCTCCTCATTTCTTTATTCATTCTCTCATCCTACTTCCTTGTGGCCAGCCTGGGCATATTGTCCGGCTCGCCGCTTAATCTTTCAATCCCCTTTACCTCCCTCCCTTCTTCTCATTCTGCTTATTCCTTTCTCTCCCCCTTCCCCGCCCCTCCCCCGCGCCTTCTTTTGGCCCTCGTGTTTTCTCAAGGTGTTCGCCCAATGTGGCTTTGCCCAATGACGCAGCACCTGTGGTAGATCGTGCCCGACGTTGCGGCCTCTCGCCATGCCGGGCTATCAATTGGGCGCAGCTGTCCACGAGCGCTGCTCCTATGTGCCGCCTATGCTGCCGGTGCGAACTACATTCATTGAAGCGGCGGACCATCAACTCCACTACTCCATGTGTCTTGGCATCATCTCTAACACTTCGTATCTTTCCCGCTCATCCCATCCTCTATATTAGGTGGAACCTATTTAATGCTCCTACACTATCTTTGCTCCTATTTGCTCCTCTTATTTGGTTCACT
>DF244796.1:0-25336 GCA_000507305.1 Breviolum minutum Mf 1.05b.01 | reverse complement strand
TGTTTTGAAGTGGCAATTTCCGCTGTTGGCTGGGAACTGTCTCCCTTACCATCAACCTTGTTCGTATAGCCTACGGCCCACGTCAGTGCTGGAGCCTCCTTGTTTTTATGCGCAGTATGATGGGGAGCGCTGGAGCTTATTATACAAGAGGTGTGCTGCTAGGCGAAGAAGACAGAACACTTGACGGGACTCCTCAACAATTTGATGTTTGGACTCAAGCCACTTAGCTCAAGTCGCCACTCGGGTTCAACAATCAATTGTGAATTTCTCAAGTGAACTGGACGCTGTTGGTAGTTTTGTTGATTGTATTGGTATGGTAATTTCGTTGTTGGCTGGGAACTGTCTCCCTTACCATCAACCTTATCCCACAACCCATAACCCATGTATGTGCTGTTGCCTCCCTGTTATGGCTCATGATTTGAGGGAGGAGGTTTTGCTTGCATGCTTCCCTGGGGGTCCTACTACCGACCACCCTTGTTCACTCCTAGCTTCACCAGAAGCATCTGATGAGGACGACGTGTATTCACGGTGCCCGCACTCAACCATTCTTTCAGTCATGCCCTCTGCCCAACAGACTTCGGGGTGGGAAGGTCCTTTGGTAGATTGCCTTGTCAGGTACCCTCTTCTTTCTCACCTTTTCAGGGAGTAGAGAATCGAGTGGACTTCTGCTCTTTCTGATAGCGGTCACACTGGTGCTGTCAAGATTGGTGATGCTTTTGAGAGACTTGCACTATGACTTTCTTGGCATTTCGGAAGGATACTGCCAAGGCTGGTGACAGTGTCAGCCAGATAGATGGCCGTGCAGTGACCTAAATGCAGGGCCATTCTTTTGATGAAGGGGCCTTGGGGTGCAGAGCTGGTGGTGGTACATGGGTGGAGCTACTCCCAGTCGGATTGCTACCTTGACATTGGTGCAACTCTAAGCGTTCAAGCAACAACTCACCAGAAGTGACATTCCTTATTCATCTCCCCTGTACCACTTAGTGGTATTACATAACTGCACGGCTGGGCGCTGTTGCCTTTACCGTGCTATGCTGCAAACTGAGCTGCCAAGAAGTTTGTTAACCGAAAATTTTGGGGCAGGCTGGGTGAGCAATACAATCGCGACAGCACCTAGGTGGCCATCAGGGGCGCCACATCGAGGTGCCAGCGGGCCTGCTACCAGTCTCTACTCAACTCCTTGGCCTCCTACTTGTTCGGGAGCCCTCCCAACGTGGTGCACCATCGAGGTTGCCCCCTTGCTAGCCTTACCGTGGATGTTGCAATCCAGGATGCCCCTGACCGCCTATGCCATACGTGCGCCCGTCAGGGCAGAGGAAAGCACAAGGATCACACTTAAGAAGCGGTGGTTTCACAGTAATGGTCTGCGGGAAGCTCCTCACCACACAGCCTGGCACTCTCTGCAACATGCATCTATCTGGTACGAGGTCAGAAGGTGGCCAACTACCACTGTAAGGGCAGCAGTACCCTGTCGCGAAGGACTGCGACCTGGTGCTGCTCTCTTGTGCCTCTGGTACCGCTAACTGTGTTCGGGCAGTGAACGCAACATGCGCTTGGATATGGCAGTTTTCGCTTGGGGATATATGCTGCACGAACAAGATGCATCAGCACAGTTGGTGCCAAGCTGCAATGCTGGAAAGGGAGTGTAGGAGAGACTCACATTGGCGTCAGCCGTGGACCTCAGACTCTTTGGCCCTCGGGTCAGAGATTAAAACCAGAAATCACCCCATTGGGCGTGCCACAGACATCTTTCCATGCTCGGGTTGCTTTACTGCTGGTTTGTCAAAAACGGCACCATATACTATCAGGGTAGTCAGGAATTTTCCCTACCACAAGCCTTCTCAGGCCTTTTGGGTCTATCCCTTGCGTGGCTTCATCAGCCACCACGTGGGTGAACCTCCCAAATGTTGGTAGGCAACCGACACGAATGTATCAGTTAAGGCAGTGGGCATGCAACAGACACCTTGGGTATGGTAGAACTTCAGCGTTGCAGTGCAGGCTGAAAAACAGCACATGTGTAACCCTGGTGCAGTACTGAGAGGTCACCTAGACCATGGAAGCATGAGTTATAGCCTTGGGAATGTGGGTCATCTGTGTGTGGTACTTGCTATTTTATGGCGGAGCAGTACTATGAGTGAGTATTGCCTGGCAAGCCTACATGGTTGCTCCGCTTGCCGTGGAAGGAGGCAAGTAATATTCAACTACAATCCGGGCCTTCCATAAGGTTACCTGACAGAGTGGTAAGCCGCACACGAACAACTTTCATCGTTGACATGTCTTTCGCTGGACTGCAGTGGTAAGCATGAGTTATGACCTTGGGTTATGTGGGACACCTATGAGTGGTATCTGCTATTTCATTGCGGAGCAGTACTGAGAGGTAAGTGTACAGACAACAGCGTCCGGCACTACCTTGAGCAAAACTTTACTGGACTGCAATGGAATGGAAGGAAGTTCTTCCGTTTCCTCTCAGGGTCATTGGACTATGGAAGCATGAGTTAGGAACTGGGTTATATGAGGCGGAAGAAAACCTATAGCTGAACTACCCAACGTAGCAGTACAGACTGCCTGGTGACTTCCTTCATCTACGTCAGGGTCTATGACTGGACTGCAGTGGAATAGAAGGAGCTTCTTCCATTCTCATCATTGAGTCATCTGGACTGATGAAGCATGAGGTATGAATTTGGGTTATATGGGAAATCTATGAGTTATATTTGCTATTTCTTTGCGAAGCTGTACTGAGAGGTATGGGGGACATTTATTCGTGGTCTTGCCACATCATCGCGGAGTTGTACTCATTGGAACCTCCACCCCCGGGTATGGCTCAATACGACTTGGATCATTGTCATGTAGGAGATTACAACCTTGGGTCCTGTGGGACATCTATGAGAGATATTTGCTATTTCTTTGCGGAGCAGTACTGAGAGGCATGGGGAAATTTCTGAAAGCGTAGTGTTTCACTTCTTTTGGGTGTCCTGTTTGTTTTGGGGTTTTGTTTGCTTTGTGGTGCTTTGTTTGGTTTGTGATTGGTGATTGTGACACCTTGGTTATTGTCTCACCCTTTTACAAAAAAAAAGGTCAAGCAGCACCCCCCACCGTAACTTGACCTCCCTCCAGAGATGCTGGGCCTGCAGCCTTCGCCGCTCTTTGCTGAATGCCTGCGCTGAGATTTCCTTTGCGAGAGCGCCCCGGGTTGTAAAGGTAGGCCAAAGGTTCTTCTGCGATAGCATGAAATTCAGCCAGTCATCCGCATCTTGGCGGCCTGGCAGCATGATACCAACTGTAAGCCTTTCTCCTCGAGCGCCCTGCCATGCCGCAGAACACTTCTGCGAATACACGTCACAAAGGATACCCTCCTGTAACATCCCCTAGCTTTCCAAGAGCCAGTTCAAGCCAGAAGACCCTACTGCTAACATTAAGCGCCGGCACAATTGTAGCACCTGGCAATGACCATTGCCTGATCTTGTACTTCACTTCAGTGGTGTCAGTCTCCTCCATTGCCTGTATTGCATCATTGGAACCAGAAGCCCCTTGACCATTTTGGTGCCAAGGATGCACTCTGGACCACGTCTGGGGAGGCCCTGAGGCGGACCGACCATGCTGCGGGTAGGTGGACTCTCTTGATGGGGGCGACCAGCTGAATAGTCTCTCAGAAAGCATCGGCGCCCAGCAGGCTGGAAACCAGACATAAAGCGTGCTCATTAGGCTGCTTGACCCAAACCATTGGGTAAATTCACCTCGATCATTCGGGTGAGGCGTACCAGCATGGTACTTCCTCCGTCCCTTCTGCTCCTTGTTTTCCCTACATATGACTTTGACCAACCCCGTGCAACCACGAGCCCTTTCAGAGGAGGGGCTCGGTCGAATGCGTCTTCCACTGTTCAGGAATTCCCGGTACAACGGCAAAACCCAGAACTTAGGTGTGNGCTGGAAACCAGACATAAAGCGTGCTCATTAGGCTGCTTGACCCAAACCATTGGGTAAATCCACCTCGATCATTCGGGTGAGGCGTACCAGCATGGTACTTCCTCTTTCCCTTCTGCTCCTTGTTTTCCCTACATATGACCTTGACCAACCCCGTGCAACCACGAGCCCTTTCAGAGGAGGGGCTCGGTCGGATGCGTCTTGCACTGTTCAGGAATTCCCGGTACAACGGCAAAACCCAGAACTTAGGTGTGAGAAGAAGTTGAGTATCTTTGTCAAAGAGGATCTTAGAGTCATGGCCCAGTATACTTCGCATTAGCCATGCAATAGTATCTGCAAGGTACTCAGCCAAGATCCAGGTGAGATGCGTGGCCGTCTGAACGACCCTGCCATTGTGTGCCTCTGGATTCTGATTGGTGGCCAAGATTTGAAAGCAATACCCTTCCAATAGCCGATCAATTTGCTTGCTCAGACCTTCAAGTGGAATGGTCAGGCGCGCTAACGGCCAAGTTCTCGGCAGGTGCACCAACTCTTGCAGCTTCTCTTGTCCATCTACTAATGGAACACCAGCCGCATCATCACTGGTGACACCCCTGGAGTACCGTCTGAGGTCAATGTGGTATAGGCCATTGGCCAGGTCACGAAACGCATCATAGGCTGTGTCAAATCTATCCTGGTCAGAGGCTACCGATGAGGCTTCCATATCAGTACACTCTGAGTCCGTGGAGGAGTTGTCCGACACCCCCGACCAACCACTCTCAGCATCAGATACTGCATCAGACACACTCTCTTCTCTTCCAACCACGTCTTGATCGACTTCACTCTTAGCAGCAGGTGTCCTCCTTTCAGCTGGGATGCGCCTTGGCGTAAGCGAGAACCTGTTCGCATGTAAATTTTTCAGATGTGTGTCCTCTGAAACATGGCAGGACGGGATGCCCAGAGCTTGGCATGCAGGTGCCCGCCAGGGCCTTTGTGGGTCAAAGCAAAAGGCATCAAAAAAGTGTTCGATTCCCAGCGGAGCCATATACGCACATTTATCAAGCCGCACCCAATCGCCTTTCCAGGCATCAATGCACCAGAAGGATTGTTCTGCTGTCCGTACAGGCCAAAGAATGTAGCACGGAAGGTCACTTCCATCCATTGCATATCCAAAGACATGTCTAGAGAGGCTGAGCGGAGAGTGTCCTAGTGACAGTTCTACAAGCGGGACCCTGGCACGTGCAGACAAGGTGCAACCCAAACCCAATGCGGACCAGACTCCCTGAGAGTCTATCAAGTTTCGTGCTTCATGCAAGTGAGCAGCCACCTTGAGTGGTGAGACAAGTTGTGGAAACCCATGCGCAGCAAGGGAACTTGTCCAAGGCGGTGGAATGAAAGGAAACCACAGGCATTTTCACCTGTTCTCTAACAACGAGAATAGTTGATCGACTGCAGACGTTTGGATCAGAGCAGAGTTGTCCTATTCTGCAATGTCGGATCAATGTTGATTAGGTTCACCTTTAACTCTCAGATCTGGCGACTCTATGGTCCATGATGTCTTCATTTAGAAGGCTTCAATGGCACAGCACAATGCCCTCCACGCTGGAATTATGGAAGCCTCAACGAAGACCGCATGGACCTACAATTGCTCTCCCTGAGTCAGCGCTCCTTGCATCCACCAGCTTGATCACCTGGATGCTCTGACGTGGCAATGGATTGACCACCACGAGCGCATTGTTGTTCAAGTGTATCGCACACCAGACAGGGTGTCTTTCGATGCAAGTTGCTTCCTGATGTGAAGGATGATCCCACAAGCTTTTCCTTCGTGCATTCCAAGGTTGCATGGACGAATGGTGGGCTTCCGAATGGAATACCTTTAGTGGGCTGATGCAGAGTGGACGTCACTTTTTATACTGGACTGGAAGACCAGTTGAACCTTCTGTCCCACTGCAACAACTCTAGTACCTTTTCAGGAGGAAGTGCGAGCTTTCCAGGTTACCAGTGACTCCGTGATGATTCTGGCTCTTCACAGATCTTGTGCATTCTTGTACAGGAATGCATTAAACATATTGCCACTGTTCAAGTTCACTCTGATCATTCCGTCCATCCCAAGGAAGAATCAGACATGAAGTTCCGCAATCACATGAGAATTACCTAGTTGTGTCGGAAGTTACAATGGATGAGGAAAGGAACTCTCTTGTATCAGCTTAATCTACGCTGTGTGGTCTGTGAAGGAAGCAGTAGGGCGAAGCACTGAGATAAACATCACAAATGAAATCACACTCATTTTTTTTGCTGGCGGCTGCTTGGGTTGATCCCGGGCGGAGCGCCCTTCAGACAGCTGAGCAGTGGCACAAATGAAATCACACTCAAATCGGAAAATGCAAAAAGTCAAACGATATGACACCACAAACTGAATCACGGACAACATACTCTTTTTGGACCACGGAGTGAACGGTGGCGTCCTGTTTGCACCAAAGAGGATCCAAGCCACACATGAAAGAATACACATCGAACATGAAGGGAGTCACAACTCCAGATTGTATGTAAAGAGTCACAGCTCCAGCAAATGTTGTGTGAAAGGTGTCTTGCATAAAAGGTGCCTGCTGTAAAAGCTGTTTGTTGTAAAGATTGGGTGTCTAGTTGTCAAAGGTGCCTGGTGTAAAAGTGTTTGTTGAATGAAGTTGATGCTTGACCTGTTACTCGGTGCCCGAAAACACCGGTACCTGGGCAGATGCCTGGTTGATCCCCGACCTGCTCAAGTCTATGTGAGAGGATTTTCGGCTGGCTCCTACAGTGGCACTTGTCTACTACATCTCCTGTCGAACATGCCCCACGTCCAGGTAGGAGGCATTTTGGGAGGCATTTCCTGTAACCAGGCATTGTTACAGGAATATTACCTGAACATGGTGAACGTCTCATGTTGATCCATCTCACCACAGATCGGCTTTGTCAGTGGCATCCCCTTGATGAGACTCTGAGCTCCCTTAATTGCAAGTACTGCATTGGGGATAGGAGCACGCAGGAGTTGCGGGAGCATTTTGGAACCTGTGAACATTCTTACGGACATTGGATTGACCTCAGTCTGCCTCATGGTAGATATCCTTTATATCAGCTTCTACGTCAATACCCTGATGTTGCTCTTCCCCAAGCTCGAGACATTGCTCCCTTAAGGTTGGTCTCCTGGGTGTCTTGTGAAGTGCCGGACCATGTTCAACAAGTTTTGCACCAGCTAATGATGCTTTTTGGAGAAGTGGCCCCAGTTTCTTCAGATGAGGTCCTCGCGATTGGGGTCCAACAACTAGGAGTGACTTCCAGTGGGGAGATTTCCTGGACATGGTCAGAGATGCGCTGATTCGGGAGATTACTTTTGGGGGTACCACCTGCTCTACAGAGGAAGTTTGCCGCCTCATGCCTGCATTCTTACAACGCCTTCCACTCCCTCGCCTTGTGCACTTCCTGGATATGATCCTACCGCAAATGGTCCCGGTGCAGTCCCCTTGTCAGTCAAGAAGGCGACGGTTTGCTTCATCTTACCGTATCGCTGAGCGCACTGCTTGGGGTGAGTGGGATGTGGAGTATACCCTCAATGCGACCAAGCTCTTTTGGTCTAGATCGGGCATTATGCATGTAGCAATTGCCTGGGATCATAAACCACTCTTGCTTCTGGCCACTGCCTTGCTTCCAAACCGGACCACCGAGTCGTTTGAAAGGGAGGCTGGACCTCCATATGACAAGCAACGCATTCAAATGGGATTGCGCTCAGGCAATACAGTTCTTATCTGTTTCCGGAGTGGAGTTGGCCACTTCCAAAGTGTACTGATTGCACTTGCCGCTGATCTGCATACAAACAAGCCGTGGCAAGGACAGCACAAGTTTTGGAAGTACGTTTCGCCCATTCGCACCTACTTTGCGTGGTTGCCTGAGCGGTTGGCTCGTACCTATTGCAGTGCTGCTCTGGACAGGTGCTCCGATCCCTTACGGTGAGGTGCACCACTTGCAGGGGAGTGATGATGAAGAAAAGCACTCCCTGGTGTTCCAGAATATTTATCATATTGGAGATACCAAGAGTGCCCAAGAACTGGAGGTCTTTCTTCGCATGTCCCGTGAAAGGTTGAGGTTGTGCTGTGGACTCCAGTGCACTGACAGGTTACATCCCAATGGGCCGCGCCAGCGCCAGAAGCTCTTTCATGCAGCTCTCAAACTGTTATGGTTCGCCATTGGAATCGAGACTGTTCATTGTGAAAATGCTGCACAGGTTGCCCTACATGCTGCCATCCGGCCACTTCTCCGCCTTGAGGACGGACATGTACTGGCNTCCAAGTACGTTGAGTGCTATTGTGCTAGCCTTGTGTGAAGGGCGTACTGGATTGGCAATAAGTGGTGTCTTTGCAGCTGGCAAAACCCGATCTGCCGCTGTCTTGCTGGCTGGATTGTTGGTGTTCGACCCGAGCCTCCAGCTGATGGTTCTCACTAAAGAAAATATCGCAGCCCATGCTGTCGCTGAACACCTAGTATCCTTGCAGATGCCTGATTACCTCCAAGAGAAGATGGGACGCCTGGTTGGGTACTATGAACAGAACCGCAAAGGCTCATACACCCCGTTGGACATCCTTCCTTCTAATCGGAACCAGGTCATCCGACAAAAGTCACTCCTCATTGGATGCGGAGGTGGGTTTCAACAAGAATGTAGTCAGCAATTTAGCCCTGTGGCTGACTGGATGAGTAGTGTTGATCTGTTCCTTGAGGATGAGGGACAGCAATACGGCAACATGGAAGAGGCTGCCACGGTAGCGAGAACCCCAGCTACATGTTTAGAGGTATGGTCTGGTGACCACAGGCAAACTCCAGGCGGACTGAAAAAGAGCAAGGAGGCCAAAGCATTTAGGAAGAAACTCACTAAACGCCCGTTGGCCCTTCGTTGTCAAACTCAGTATATCCAAGCTCATGATTTTGGGAACATTGTAATGCGCTATCTGGATTGCCCCAAGGAGTCATTTGCTTGGAAGCTTCGGCAACTCCTTACAGATGGCTCCGCTGCCATAGATCCTGCAGTTGGGCAGTTCTGGCATGAGCTCATCGGAGACTCACCTCCACGTCTATCTACAGAAATTCAGCGTGCTGCCTATGCCATCTTGTGGATGGGTTTACGGGGCGAAAGAGAAGGCTTCCGAGCATGCTTGCCACATCTTTTGCTGAAGCAGCAGGAGTGTCGGGTCGCCAAAAATGGGGACTTGTCCTCTCCAGCAGTGCGCGGGTCTCTCAGGTCACATATCAAACTGTCGTTGGAGTAAGATACCCAGAATTGGTCACCTTCAATGGAACTCAGTGGACGTTCGGCAAGTACGTCCCACAGGAGAGACCGCTACGAGGTGGCTTCCTCCCTATTTTTTGGGATGTTCCACGTGCCAACATACATGCTGTCGAAGACATTGGAGCGGTGGTAGACTGGTTAACGGAACGTTGTGAGTTTCATGCTAATGCCAAGTCCAACCTGGCTGTGCTGCATAACCGCAATGATATGACCAACCTATTCCGTGCCAGCAATTGGGTATCCTCTTCCCATGACTCCATTGTTTCCAGGGGGGTCACCACTTGTGCGGGAATGACGGCCCATACGGTCCTTCTTGCCCAAACCAAAGTGGGGTTCCTAACAGGAGGTCGCAAGAAGTCATTTCTTATGCTGCCTGAAGATGAACAGATGGTGCAGCTGGAGGAAGCCTATGCTAGGGCTACTGTTGCCATCACCAGCGAGGTCGCTCTGTCTCATCATGGGTCCTCTTGACATGAAAGGCCTTTTGGGGGCAGCTACGTTGATGGGTACACTGATGTATGGTACTGGGCATGTCTGGGCTGGCCATGCCCATTTTTATCTTCATGATGATGAACTCTCCCGTTCACCGTCAGATGAGACATTCATTGATATGCTCCAACAGAACTGTTGCTTGTCTGGTCCGCACTTCCCTCCCCCGGCACTTGTGGAGGCCTTGCAAGATTACGTCACGCATTATTACAAGGTACGTCGTTTACACCTCATTGTTGTTGACCTGTGGCGACCTTGGAAGTACAATACTGCCCAAGCTAGAGAGATCACTGACCAACTTTGGCGTATTTCTCATGGTGACGATACATCGGGTAAGCCCATTCCGGCCAGAAGGCCCAGAGCCACCACTTCGTTGCCCTCGATTTGCATATGGATATGCTCTGCATGGCTCTGAATGTCCAAGTTACCTGGTGTGGCCTCAAAGGGATGGGCAATCCTATACTCTGTTGGATACATCCACAATTGACACGCTTGCTCTGAATCATGACTTCTTCCGCCCATTGGGCATGCAACATTTCTATGATTCCTTTGCACTGGTGTCTCAAATTAGTGTCCGCAGGGAAGCTCTGAACTTATTTGGCTTAAGAGAAGATGAAATCCTGCCTGACCTGCATATTACCAGAGATGGGGTGCTGCGTATTGGGCTTGGTGCTCATCAAGAACATCGGGTCAACCATTTGGCACGGGCAACGGACCGGACTAAAGTCTCAGCGGATGTTATCCAGTTGGCAGCCCATGAGGTGGATCCTGCACCTGAGCAGGCTGTGTCGGAGGGTGATGCCAGTGACTCTGAAGGGAGTGAAAGTGCGAGTGACTCGGATCTGAATGATCCCCCTTCTTCGCTGGTGGCTGATGCAGAACAGTATGAGCTCATGCAAGTTGCGTATGCTGCAGTGGGCAAGGACTTTCATGGCCAGGAGGATCTCATTGGGTCGGAGTACAGCAAGCTCCAGAGATTGGAGATGGTTCCTGAGAGATGGCCTCTGGCAAGGTTATCCTTTTCTCTACAAACATGTGTGGACCACCTTGACCGGGTTCTGGCAGGTTGTTGCTGGGAAGTTCAGGCCACACGTGCTACCCCCCAGAATCACCACTCTCCCTTCACCAAGTGGCTAAGTGTCTGACAATGAAGCTGGCTGTATATTTGGCCAAAGAGGTTTCTGCCATTCTCAGGGCGGTTCTGACACATGAGACCAAGAAGCTGTACAATGATAGTACGGTGCATTTGCTATGCTCCAATTACTGGGTACAGCCGATCTACCAGGAATTACTACATTCATCGTCCCGATACAATGCTACCAGGGAAGGAGAAAGAAAACGACCCAGCAGTGGCTTGGCTCGGGTTGCAGCGTATCCCAAACCACCCAAACAGCGGAAGCCATCGGCTTCTGGCACCAGCTTCTGTGACTGGATTGGTGGTACTTGTTATGCTGATACCTTACAGGTCTGGTTTCCGGCCCACTGGGCCCCAGTGGTGTTACAACAGTTGCAACAGAAGGAAGATAGCTATCGTGCTGAAAACCCGTCTTGGATGGACCAGGAGGTGGCTCGTGCGGATATTCGCAAGCAATGGCAAGAGGCACGGGCAAACAGACGTATGCAGTTCAAGGTTGGCAATTATCGAGATGGCTCCTGGGAGAGCAACATTCGTATGCTAACAGGCACCATCAAAGCTGATTGGATACAGTTGCCAGTTGAACCGTACCTTGCTGCACTTCCTACATTGAAACAAGGAGTCATTGCTGGGGTATTCAGGCAGAAAGGTGCTGCCCCCTGGGGGATTACCAGGGCAGAGAAGTTGGCTCAAGGAGCGACTCTTCACTAACAAGTCCAACCGGCCGGGTGATGACACGAAAGAGGCGTTGCGTACTGATGGAAACACTGCAGCATGGCAGGCTTGGTATGCTGCTCATAACCTGATTAGTCAGTTATGCCAACCTGCCCCACCTTTGGTATTTCCAGCCGAACAAGAGATTTTTCGTGCCATGTATGCCCAAATCGGTGAGGAAGAACAAGTAATCTCCATATATACCACTCCGTTGGATGCATCTATGAGGGGACGGAAGAAGAGGAAGCAGGGCGAGGACAATGCCTTGATTGGGTAGTATTTGCTTTTGCTTGGGAGACTCCCTTATGCACAGCATGGCTACAGTGAGCCACAAGGTATTGCAGTATCGGAAGGAAGGCATACTACAAGCTGCTGAAGTGGTTGTGAGAGCCGGGGTTTTGAGCTATGCACCAGGTAGTGAGAGCGTAAACACGTTTCACCTGTTTCACCCTTCATAGATTGGTCAACTTTTGTCGGTTTGCTTTGGTTTTTGGGGTGTTTTTGTTTGCTTTGCTGTTGCTTTCTTTTGGTTCACTGACCAATCTGTGCGATCGAGTTATCAACCGATGACTAGTTTAGCATATTTTCATGACTGCCACAGTTGGTATGACGAGCGCAGCATTGACCAAAAAAAAAGGTGTAAAAGTGTTTGTTGTAAAAGTTGCCTGGTGCAAAAGGTTCCCTTGGATTGCGACATCAGTACATCAAAAATACCATTGCCTTGGACTTTCGGGATATCCGGCGTCTAGTTTTTTGTTGGGGGTGTTTTGTTATTTGTTTTTGTTTTTATGTTTTGGTTCTTGTTCCCTATTGGTGTTTGGAATGAGGCACTTCTCTCCCGTTACATCAAGGTGTTGTACGGTTGAAACCAAACTAGAACGTTTTCTTACGACCATCAGTATCCCTGAGATAAGAAAAGATTGATGTTGTTGTACGGTTGGAAGGCATCGATAAGTGTGATCCTGTAAAGATCCAAGACTTTGTACACGCTACGTGAGTCAAATCGTTTCCGTATTATCCTCTGATAACAGTCTATACATGCTGCAGCGGATGGCAATCAGGGAGGACGGATATCAAACCTACTTTGCAGGACTCCCACCTCATCCGGCATCTACCGGTTCTTCACATGACGTACATTTCTCGCCTTCTTGAGGGCTAAATAATTCTTCAACTTTTTGATACTGAGAGCCAAATAGCTTAGAGATGGTATGAAGATTCATATGAAGAAATGCAGATCCAAAATGACTTCATCGTCTCAAGGTTGCTCTCTCTCCTGTCCATCTATGCACTACCCGGGAACTTGAGCCAACGCCTTTCACACGGTAGAGTAGCAAGAAGAAGAAAGATCAAAGTTCAAAAGAAGAACTCAGTCGGAGTTGGTCGTGTTCTTGATCACATCTTGCATTGCATGTTTGCGAGATATTTCAATATATCAACCAAAGACCTTTGCCTACAAAAAAGGGTATCTGATGATGAGAAAGACAGTTTAAATTTATGTTCTCTATCAAAGTTTGGGTGCAAACAGCAGCAGCAATAACAACAACAAAAAAAAGTCATCTTGCGATGTTACCTAGAGCTTAAAATTTGATAGCGGGAACTAAAAAGTTACTTTGGCTGGAATCTAAAGGCCAAGGAGTCTAAGCCAACGACGAGAGAGTGTGAAAAAGAGGTATTTCTCTGTTTTGTTTGTTTTTTCGTTTTTTTCTGAACATTTAGCCACTGTTCAGAGAATTATTTAGAAAGAGTTGGGAACTTGTCTGCGTAGTTCGTTTTAGCTTCGTTCACACAAGAAACCCGTGTCGGAGTGCACTCTAAATGTTGAGAAATAGCGCCTCGATGGTGTATACAGAAGTGTATATAGAAGAAGTTCTCAACGGAGCGTTCGTCAGATTCATCAAATTACCGCAAAAATGGCTTGCGGCCGTTTCATTGAGAAACAAATGCAGTAACCTTTGTGAGAGAGTGTGAAAAGAGAGAAAATTGAGAAGCTTGACATGGTGTCGGCAGCTTTACGTGGGGCAGGGTGCCAGTCTTGTACATCCAGTTTTTTAAAAGGTGAAAATGTCAATGTGAAGTCTGCACCGCGCCTAGAACTTTTTACGCTTGATATTTGTGTGGGTTTTTGCATTTGTTTTTGGGTTGTGCTTGCTTTATGTTGGACGGTTCTTTTTCTTGCCTTTGTTCCGCACATATCACACCTGTAGAGCCGATGAGTGCCAAATCAGTCTCGTCCTCGTGATGCAGTTTGCAAAGGAAAAAAATCCAATCGGTGCCATTCCTGTTAAGGTCGGTATCCAACATCTATCTAATTTCTTTTTCTTCTTCTTCTTGTTCTAGTTACTAGTTCTTCTTCTTGTTGTTGCTGTTGTTGTTGTTGTTGCTGTTGCTGTTGCTGTTGCTGTTGTTGTTGTTGTTGTTGTTGTTGGTTGTTGTTGGTTGTTGGTTGTTGCTGGTTGTTGTTGGTTGTTGCTGGTTGTTGTTGGTTGTTGGTTGTTGTTGGTTGTTGGTTGTTGTTGGTTGTTGTTGGTTGTTGTTGGTTGTTNCTTGTTGTTCTTGTTGTTCTTGTTGTTCTTGTTGTTCTTGTTGTTCTTGTTGTTCTTGTTGTTCTTGTTGTTCTTGTTCTTGTTCTTGTTGTTGTTGTTGTTGTTGTTGTTGTTGTTGTTGTTGTTGTTGTTGTTGTTGTTGTTGTTGTTGTTGTTGTTGTTGTTGTTGCTGTTGCTGTTGCTGCTGCTGCTGCTGCTGCTGCTGTTGCTTTTGCTGTTTTTGTTGTTGCTGCTGCATGTTCACGGACCTTGTTTCAAGCAGTAGTTCTCTTTCCTAGGTCTTGGATCAAGTGTTGCGCAAGATCGCAATGTTTTTTTTGCTAGTCACAAAAAAGTTTGATCGCACACAAACATGACACCAAAGTAAGAAATTTGGGTCACCTCAAATCACTCACTCAGTACCAAACTGTTTTTTTCCAGAACATCCAAAGGGTCGTTGGCGGCGAACTCTGCAAGATTGTTGCTAGTAACTAATAAATGTTCATTCCAAACGTATTTGAATAATGGCGAAAAAGACTAACCGGCAACCTTTTGATAGGGTTGTGACATGGATTCACGTTTTTTGCTCCATCAGGATTGCAAGTCACGATGCATCTGTGACAATTTTCGATTTGGCTCCAGTGGCTTGCCACTCGTGTGGGCCACCCTCCGGCAAGCAGTGCGAAACTCAGAGAAGTCTTGGCTTGACCAGGCATGGCTTACATGGTCCAAAAAATGAGGCTTTGAAAGATTGGTCAAATAGCATGTGATGGATTCTAGTCATGGATAGAAAAGCTGAAACTTCGTCACATCAAAGATCAAAATACCTGTACGCAGATATGTTTTTGATTTTGGTTGGCATCTTTCGTATAAATAGCCATCTTTTTTCAGAAATATGAACACTTTTTCCAATCGAATCTTCGTTTTCAGATGAATTCTGGACATGTTACTGAGGCTTTATCCCATGACCCTGGGTGTGCATGGCCCGATCTAGGTGGCTTCTGGGACACACTTTTGGCTTAAGAACACGCCGATTCGGGATTTTTGTTTGGGTTCTAAAAATACAGAACCCGTCACTTCAAGTCCTGAAGATGTCCACTTGAAGAGCATTGATCTAGTCATGCATTCAGAATCACGCTCTTTTTCCCTTCTGTTTGGATGTCACAGGACACAATCGGCTCGCAAGCGACCGGCTGCTGAGGTTGTTCTGGACTTAGTCTTCAGCAGTTTGAGACAAACTCCATTCAATGATCTTTGCAGAGAGGGGGGTCTTCTGGTCAAAGTCCAAACAGTCGTTTGGAGTGCTTTCTGCTGTTTGCTCTTGAAAAGAGATTCTAAACTCCAGATGAAAGAGCCTCAATTGACACAAGCTTGATCAGTGCTGGCATTCAATAATTTTTCATGGTACGCGCATTTCAAAATTTCAATACTTGCGTGTGATAGGTTATCAACTTTTTGCTTGATAGTACTGTAGATAGTTCGACTTCGTCTAGGAAAATCTCCTATGGTTCTGCAGCCCAGTCTTTGGCACACTGATACACCGGCACTACCGATGAGAGATAATTGCATAATCATGAGGACAAGCCTAAGAGGGTGCGTGTGAGTGTGAATGCTCAGAAAGCAGAGGGCAGGGGAAGTGTGCAACCACACAGCTCAAATGAGGAGTGATTTGTCAGCACTTTGACTATAATGAGAACTCTTCCAAGGTTTGTGTCACCATGATACAAATCAGTTGTTTGGCACCAGTTTCATGGAACACTTGAACACTTGTAGTGTTCGATTGCAAAACTCATGTGGCTAGTCTTGAGAGATCTTGGCTCAAGTGACACGTGACGCTCTCCATTTTTTTAGCCACTGAGACGCATTTCAAGATGTTTGATTGTTGGAATTGTGCTTCGTGAACATGGGACCCAGTCCAAGTGTCGCGGTCTGCTGTGCAGAGAGTTAAGGCTTGAGAGCCAATGGCGACCGCAGTGATGCGACGCTTTGCGCTGGCATCTCAGAGGTTCGGAGAGCACAGAGCATGGGAGACTGTCGATTGACCTCTTGTATTGAGGTCTGGTGCCACCAGGCTGGGATAGTGTGGCCTCAGAATGCCTTAGATGGGACCTTCATTCGTAAAAGATTATCTAACTATAGAATAATGGTATTGTTCCCTGATTAGTTGATAGTACTTGGGGTATTTCACGCCAGAAGGAACCAAATGAACCAAAGTAATTTGTATTGCCAGCATACCTTAGAAACGTTCCTATGATGGCAATGTGGAGCGTTCAAGATGATTGATTGTAACCATTTCTGTTGCACTTCTTTGCACTATGGATTCACTTGGAAGGTTTGCCCGTGTTCAGCCCGCCTTGCCGGCAGCGCGACTGCCTTTGGTTTGCCCACGCTCACCGTTCCAGGCGGGACGCGTTCTTGGGATGCCACTGGGATCAATATGTGTCCAGCTTGTTTGAATGCAAACTCTGCAAACCGTTAAGTCCTGTTTTTGCAGGACTCTGTGCGCTCCTATATCACTGCTTCTCGGCAACACTCTTTTGTTCCCAGGATCTCTGTAAGAGAGGTCTACTGAGTTGTGATGTATCAAAACACTTTGTTGACCTTTAGGACTTTAGGTAACGGTAAGAGTATACATGTTTCGCCCGAAAACTACAGCCTTCCTCATGATTGGCCGCTCTGGTTGAGGTGCAGAAGTACACCCGGGATGATGTGGTTTCTCTCCTGGATGAGCTCCTTGGTTGAGCAGAAATTGTTGAGTCCAAGACTTCTCAGAAGATGCGTTGTTGGACCAGGCTTCTAGGCTTCTACTTGTAGCTGGAAAATCCTCCTTTTGCGTACAAATCTACTGTATTTTGTGACTTTGAAGAAACACGTTTTTATACATTTGTATTTGTTTCAATCCGGAAGTGTTGAAGTCTTGAGTTTTGACTGTGAACTTTTGGGTCCAAAAATTGGAAGATTCTGCAGATACCTCCTGACAGGTATCATGCGACAGTCCCAGCCTCAAAAGCACAAACAAGGTCAGCCAATGAGATCGTTGGGGCGCTGTTAAAGTGCTTCAGAATATGTAGGTCTGACTCTGTAAGCATTCTTCAGGCTTCTTGCAAGCTCTCTTGCAATGTATGGAACATGTTAAACTGTTAAACACAGAGATTTGTTTCTTTTGAATCAATCAAATCTGATTCTAAGGTCATGAGCACCAACTGGGCTGACTACCTGAATTTGGTCTACAGCGTTCCATTCTGGGAGGCCATCGTAAGACCTGCAGATTCACAGTTGACGGACAATATCACAAGCATCGTACATTCCCTTTCAGAAAGCGACCAGAACTTTGTTGCATTGTTTTTTTGCTTTCTTGCTGACCCGATAGGCTGAGTTCGAGCACCTTGTCTTTCGCAGATCAGCGATTGATGGTAAATCTTTCAGACTCTGAAAAAGTGTCTGTGGTGTTGTTCTTGTTCTTCTGATTGTGCAATTTGTAGTTTCTAGATAACATGTCGCATATCATTGCTTCATTGCTTCCTCATACCATTTCCTTCAAGAACAGATTGATGTATTTATGGCAGGCAGCGGGATGTGGTGATTATGACTTTTGCTTCGATGAAAGATGCAGCTGTGAAAATTGATGGCTTTCAGGAAGTTGACCAGCGTTGTGCAGCCATACCTTCACGAGCCAGAAGTAGGAGGGAGATTGGGATTTGAGTACATGCACTCCAAGTCTTGCCCTGGAACGGACATGAATTCTAAGTGAAATTACTCCCCAAAGTCATCTATACCCATCCCCACCAGGCGGCAAATTCAAGCAGGTTCAGGAAATGAAGCTCAGATGCATTTCAGCGGGTTCTGTTAAGCGCGTTTTCTGTTTACAATCGATTTTTTTCGGGTTCTGTTGGTGGAACTCTGCTGAAGATGTTCTGTGGAGTTTCAAGAGGATGTTGCTCATCTCATCAATTTACCTGAGGATGGATGTCTTCTACCAGTGCGAGGCGCTCCAACAAAACAAAGGGCAACAGGGCAACAGAGTGGTATGGCTAACTGTTAACATGGCGATTCGGCATTTTCTGAAGTTTTTTCGAATTGAAGGGGATGGAAGCTATCCGAATTCAAGCCGGTGAAGCTTCTAAGACAGCGAAAGCTCCTGTTTTTTCCCTGTTTCCGAGCAGATTAACACCAGCATCACATGTGTTGAGGATGTTCGCGACCATCTGAATGAATTGGCAGAGCTGGCTACCCGCGCCAGTGGTTTCATGGGAACTGGTTTTGCAGCTGAGGCATGGACAAAAACAGGTCACAAATTATGGCAGCGTTCGGTGGGATGTTACTATATCCGGTTGTATCCTCAACTCCTAAGGTTTTGTAGCTTTCTGGTCCTGTTAGCTTGAATTGAGTTTTGCATATTGTTTCTCTGGCTTGTGCAAAGCTTTCCCCTTGGCATTTTCCGGGCTTGGATCGTCCCTTATGGTTATCACCGGTGCAGCAACTTAGCAATGTGGCTTTGGTTCTGCAGGAGAAGGTGGAGAACATGGATGAACACGCCTGGAGCCCTGGCAACTTCTGTTGGGTTGAAATCTGACATGGCTTCATCTCACACTGATGACGCTTGAGATGGAGCTTCACAGGCCAAGTCAGCTGCTGAGAGCTATGAGAAGATTCTTGGCAAGCAAAGCAGCATAGCTGACTTTGTACCCGGTAAGAATATACGGACACAATGGCGTATGAAAACAAAAGATGTTCTTTGTTCTTTGTGACATGCAGGGACTCTTGAACTGGTAGGGTAATAATCTAACAGCACTGCAGCTTGAAACAAGACCTGGACTTTGTAGATTTGTAGATGTGTTTCTCTTTGCAGGATCCTGGCAAAGCACCCTGACTTCAAGCCCAAGATTGAGCAGACCATTGGACATGGCCTGGCAATCCTCCGTGCCTTTGGCGATATTTATAGGTGCAAAGCAATCAGCTCAGCTCACGAAGTCTGAGATGCAAAACACCAAAGGGGCAGACTGTTTTCCACCATGCGTAGCCAAGATGCGCATAAGTTACCCACCCTATTTGATGGGACACGGCAGCGGTGATGCTGCAACTTAAGTTGTTTGGCAAACAATTCACACGGACCATTGTCATGTGAAAAGAGAAAAAGTGAAACTCTATGGCCGAATAGCGTTCTGAACCTGCTGTTCGATGATCTCCAAATCAAAGTGCATTTCGGCGCTGTCATCACACAGGGCCATCCATTCAGTGACCTCCTCCTCCAAGGTGAACCGATTGGCAAAGGTGTAATTGAAAGGAGGCAGGAATCTATCGGCAGCACAAACTTCGCAAGGTCGAAGGTGTGTAACCTCACGGGCACAACGTAGGTTTCCGCAATCTCTGATGCGGTGCCACACTGTACCATATCGGCTAGCCAGGTAGATCTCATGGTCATTCATGGGACATCGCTCAGCATGATCTCGAACTTCACGAAACATTCTCTCAATGATTTCACGACCCATGTCGCGAATGTGCTTGAAGCGGTCCATCTCGCCATCAGCCATCACCATGGAAGTCATCAGGACTCTCAAGGCATCTTGCAAACGCCTTGAACGTCGGCGTAACCTCTCCAGTTCATCCACGTCAAACTCTTCAGTCTCAGTTTGACATCCAACCTCCAGGGCATCTGCTGGAGGTTCTTCCATTTCAGGTTCCTCGATGTAGTTCACTCTGGTAGTTGATCTCGACCATCGTCCGACCAAAACACCAAAGCCAAAGACCATCAATAGAAGTAGGGCCACCAGCCACCAAAAGTAGCCGAAGTCATCGTCATCCTCACGATGTTGACCTTCCACATCGCACTGCTCCAGCTTGGAGCCTTGCACTGCACAGAACTGGTAGTAGAAACCGACAATGAAGACCCACCATCGACAGGGACCAGCGAAGTCATAGTCAACCATCAAGTCATTCTTTATGGCGGCCTTCTCGACAAGGGCCTGTGCATCGTCAGTCGCGGCCTCATCGTCAGTCGTCTCGATCTCCGCCAGCACGTTGACATACTTGATCTTATAGCCCAATCCATGGTTTCTTCTTCCTCAATCTTCTTGAGCTTCTTCGCACGTCCAGTTTTGGTTGAAGGTGTAGGTGAAGTGAGAGTTGAGGTAGAGTTGTGTGTCGATGGTTGTGCGAATTCATCTCGACTCTTCACTCGGTCGCTCAGCTTCTTCTTCTTCGCCGCAATGTAGAGAGGATCCCAAGTGAATTTGATCTTCCCATGGCGAAGCCTGTCCGCCAACAATTGACGAGTGCCTTCCTTCGTCAATCCATCAGCATATTGACGTTCACTGGAAATCCATTTGAAAGTTCCATCCAAATCACCAAGTCTCTCTTTTGTAACTCGGATCTCAAGCCCTGTCCTCTTGTCAGTGACACCACCACCAAGTCCTTCACGATGATAAGAGTCGTAAAGGGCTTTCGCATCGGTGATCATGATGGGCTTGAGGGAGCTCTTCTCTTGGATCAAAGTTCGAAGAGGTAGATCAGGTTGCAAGAGATGTCCCCAAAACCTGCAGCAGAAATCCAAAGCATCCACGGCTTGACCAGCAACTTGTGATTCGGAACCCAATGAGCTGCGAGCAATCCTTGGCAGCTTGGAACTCTTCCAGTCAATAAGGTGGTAGGGGCATTCCGTCCCCTCGAAGGTCTCTTGAGGCACCAGCATGATCAGGTAGCCACCCTGGGATGAAGAATCTCGGCGAACTCCAAAAGCTGCATCGAACATGCACACCAGGCGTAGTCCACCAATCGGTCCCAAGGGTTCATACTTGGCTCCAACATCGGCATTCTCTTTGCAGAATCGCAAAAGACGGTTGGCATCCATGATTGACTTCACCAATCCTGCCGACATAGAACCAGAAATCAATGAAGTAGAGCACTGAAGATACTGCTCCAGGGAAGCGCCACAGTACTCCAGCTTGGACGTTGTCTCATCTGCCGTCGGCTCTTTCCATTCTCTGAAGTTAAAGGCCTGCTTGAGCTCACCAACCACTCGCTGGTACGTCTTGGACTCCACGTTTCCAGCACCAAGAAGGTCATCCACATGGATGCACACAAATCCACATAGACGTTGTTGTCCAAGAACGCTCGAAGTGGAAGGGTGGTTGTTGCCATCTTCAAAGTCAGCCTCATAGAGCATAAAGCAGCAGGGATCAAGCAAATGTTGCCTGAAACCCAAAGAAGTCAAACGGCGAACTGCCTCCAGGTACCATCGCCGAGGGGCATCAATCTGACCATAGCATGGCTTCTTCAGGAACATCCGGGTGTTTTCATCAGCCCCCAGCAAGTGCAAACACTCGGCAGGTAACTTCACCCATAGCTTCCGAGTTTGTGGTAGCCCTTGGAGAAAGGCAGTTGACACATCGGCTGTCCATCCGGACCATTGCAAGTTGGAGAGCAATGAAAGGAGATATGCCCTGCTCAATCTCGACGTTGTAGGAGCAGCAGTGTCCACCTTGCCCTCCAATGCGTCCACATCAGCATAGCCACGGACGATCAAACGTGCCTTCGCACGGGGAGACCCGTCTGGGTTTCGACTCCATTTGAGCAACATCCGGCTGGATAAGACATATGCCGTTCCGAGAGATTGTTGGAACTGGCAGCATTCTTCTTCTTCTTGTCCTCGGCCGTCTTGTCCTGACTACGGATCTGCTTCGCAACTTGTGTAGCTGAGAGTTTGGAGTACATGGCCATTTCTTTGCGAAGCTTGCCACAAATCTGATAGATTGTTTGACCAGTCCAGGAGTAGTCAGTCTGAGGCGTGGTGAAGGAGCCATTGTCCATATAGACACCCAAGTTCCCAGTTGGATCACGAACCAAAGTCACTCGGAGAACATCTAAAGAAGCAGGATCAATCGGGCACTTGGGGTCATTCTTCAGGATGTAGAAGTTGCGACGGGGAACCACATGATGTCTAATGAGGCATCCTGACCTCACTTCCCACCAATCAGACATGTTCTTGTCCAACTGAAAGAAACCTTGCTCATCCAGTTGCCATCCCTCCGGAATGCCTTGTGGATCCAACTCCTCAACCATGAGGGCTTCATCTAAGATCTCCTTCAGGTCATCATTCTGCGGGGCATTCGGGGCATCAGCAGAAGTAGTAGATGGCACCGTTGAACTGGAAGAGCGATAAGGACCAGGACGTTGATCTTGACCTCGATGTCTGGCCGGTGCAAAGGGCAAGGTCTCTTGTTGATCAAACCGTCGACGTCGGACAGAGAAATCCTCCACATCAACTCTTTCATACAAGGAAGCTGTAGTAGAATCAAGGTTCAGCGGTCCAAAGGGAATCTGTCTTCCGGACGGCGAGGGCAACCTTGTAGGTGGAGCTGAAGGCTCTTGTGAAGGCTCAGGTTCATCAGAGGTTGATGAGGCTCGAGGGTGAGCACCGTCGCCTGTGGGGGAGTGTAAGTCCAACTCCAAGTCCATATCATCCACAGGGACAGGAACAGTCGCTGGAGGTGCCAGCAGAGTAGGAGACGCAGGAGCCAGTGACGGGGAGTAATCCTCATCCGCAAGTCCAGGAGAGAACGACTCACCGTTACCGGCCTCTGGAATCATCAATGGCTCATCACTGGGATCTTCAAAGGTCAATCGAGGTCGTCGCAAAGGTGGTTCAGGAACTTCTTCATCATCCAAAAGGTCGACAGGGTCTCCTTCTTCGTCGGAGTTGAGATCCAGGATGTCGGCCTTGTTCGTCACCGAAAGATCACGGTATCTGGTGACTCCTCGGGATTTGAGATTCCGAAGATCCTTCTTTGCCTCCTCAACTTCTTCCAAGGCAGTAGGTCGCTCAGGCATAGAACGAAAGTCAGCTCGAACGTGATGAGGGGCACAACGAAGAAGTTGGGTTTTGTGACAAAGCCAATAGACCGTAGGAGATCCAGTTTCCTCATCATCTTCTCGAAGTAGAACTCGAGCGGGGCCATGCCATCTGATTTTGACGAGAGTAGCACAGCTGTCCAACCCGGAGCGGGCTATTGCTACCGGAGTACCTGCGAAGGAGGGCTCGTCGGAGCTTTTGATCCGTCTCTGCTTGGATCAGGGCGGTCTTGGCCATGGCTCTCTTGTCGAAAGTAGAATCCCCTTGAAGGTGTCGGGGGTTGATGTGATCACCAAGCAGCTCACCAGCAACAGTCGGTTGTTTGCCGAGGACCCATTGGACTGGCGAAAAGCCGGCCACAGTCGGTTGAGCATTCAGTTGAGGCAGGACGTAGGTGATAGCTTGCTTGACACCTTCAGCACCTGATAGTGAGAGGTCATGTAGGAAAACTTTAATGGCCTTCCTCAAGATCTGGTGTCGTCTCTCTACCACCGATAGTCGAGTGTGAGCTTCTCCAGGAGCCACTTCATGGATGATGTCATGTTGGGTCGTCCATTCACTGAATTGATCACTGCACCATCCACGACCTTCGTCAGTGCAAAGTCGAAGTGGAAGTCCGAAGTGTCGGACCCAGCATCTTTCCAGGGCGTGGATGAGGTGATCAGATCTTTCACCCAGCACCAAGGCAGCCACTTGATACTTCGTAGCCATGTCCACCATTGAAAGAATTGGAATCTTCTTGTTGTCGACCTTGATCCACATGACGTCAGCTTGAACAGTGGCACCGAACTGAGTATGCTGCTGAGAATTGGAAGGTGACGGCTTGTTCGGCTTGTGATATCGAAGGCATGCCACACAGCGATACTCTTTGGCAGCATCCAGCACAGCGGTGCTGGCTCCACGAGACTCCAACATGTCATACTTGGATGGTCGCTTCGGTTGCTATGTACTTAGATCGTTTATGGACTTATAATGGTACATAGTACATCATACAAGTCGACTAGTAAGTTGCCTAAGCATGCTTACTAAGTGGCTTATTTCAAACATCCAATTGCAAAATAGTTGCCTCAATTACTAATTCAACCTTATGACATAGCAAATGGGCTTTGTGATTGCGGCAAATAATAAGTGTTATGGATGACTTACGCATCAATTACGCGGTGACTTACAGGACTTAGCGCTATACCAGCTAAGTGTTTAGCAAACGTTTGGTGGACTTAGAGTAACTGAGCTAAGTGGCTTAGTGTAAGTCCAGTAAGTGGACTTAGCTAAGTGTCATTTGGAGCGGAATGAGNTTTTTTTTTTTTTTTGCGGCTGCTGGCCGCCTATATGCCTGCCTTTTGCGCAGGCCAGCTTGTTGGGGAGTCAAATCGGTTGGGGTGCGATTTTCGTGATGAAAAATATAAAGTGGCGTTTTTGTTTTCACTGCCAACTGTGTAAAGACAGGCGTTGATGCAAGGTTTGTTGGATGTTGATGTTTCACGCAAATAAAACATTTTTTAAAACCAAAAATTGGCAAGCATCTGCAACCAAACTGTTTGGAAAAGGTTGGTGTTCAAAACTGTAACTTTCTCCATGCAAGATCACTTTGGTCGATTTCGGAATAATCATTTTATAGATTTTGTACAATATATTTTGTTACCCTTGGTTTATTTTACACCGCGATCATGTGTATTGCCATGTTTGCGTGTGCACGGATAAGAAGTAACAGAAGGATGACCGCTATATAAGGAGTTTCAATCCTTTACAACTTCACGCATTAGATGCCTCTAACTCTTTGCTATGAACAGGTGAGTGATATGTTTTTTAACCAAATGGGGTTGGTATAGGTGATGGAGGTGCGGATGATGGTGACGATGATCATGGTGATGCATTTTTTGTATCGTATCCTCTCTTGAAAATGCCAGTATGATATATCCGTCCAAAATGATCTCTTTGGTTTTGCCGGGCCATGGCTCGCAGAAACTTATCAGCTGAAACTCGCTGAGAAGGTGTGCCGACACCATGTCGGGACTAGGTGATGTGAAGAATGAGATTTTGGCCGCCATGGCGAATCATTCCGGGCTTGTTAAGCAGCTGGACAGCTGCCTGGCCATACTCAAGAAACACAGTCTGGTCTACCAGGCTCAAATCCATAGCTCACATATTGGCGTTCATGAGAGCAACCGCGACGGGATGGGGGTTTCTGTGGATCACATTTTCGACCTAGCTGAGTCAGTATTTACTGTTGGCTTCAGCGACAAGGTTGGCCGTCGAATTTGCATCGAGCTGCCCATGGGGGATACCAGCGCTGATGCAACCAGGGACTTCAACAAATCTTTGGTCGAATCATCCAATGGGAGGTTCTGAGTTGCCAAACACATGTTTTTTTCATTACATACTAGTTTTCGGGCATGCCACTTCAAGAACCATAA